>VWZD01001912.1:20945-31335 GCA_013396695.1 Sakesphorus luctuosus | reverse complement strand
TTGTCAGGCTGTTGCATAGGGGCAGTACATGAGGGCAAGAATTTTTCTTTCCTTTCAAAAGGGAGTTGGTCCTTGAGATGATGTCAGATTTCTCCCATTCCTTTCACAAGATGTAGTGTAAAAATATCATAGTACTTAGTTTGTCTGGAATTCAAAGCATACAGGGAATTTTTAGTTAGAATTCTGGAAAACCAAATACTTGTTTATACAGAAGCTCAGGTTTAAATGCAAAAGATATTGAAGGCTTTCCAAATTTTTTTCAGTGAGATATATGAGATATTTTACCTACAACAGTTGAAATGTTGACATGTTAAAATTTAACAATTTTAAGCTGATAATCTCTTTATAGTTTCTCTTAATTTTTCTAAATAAACTAATGACAAATATTATCTACCCTTGTAGTCTGCAAGTATAAATGCTTAACCTTATATTTAAGAAATCCTAGCAACCTTGGAGAACTTTCATAGATGTGCCATAAGGACATTTAAGAAGGAATTGGTATTGTGTTCAAGGGCAGATCTGCAATCAACTGAGTTTGCTGACGATTTCAGCACAAATGGTACTGTGGAGTCCTTTCCTCATATCTTTGAATCTGTAAGTAATTTACATAGTAAATGTATGGGTGCAGTAGTGTATGAGATAGTTTATGAAAGTTAGAAACACCTAGACATTCAAATGTGATTCTCCACTGATTAAGCCAAATCTATTCATAGAGATGGATAAAATTTGAGACTAAGAATAGTGTTGACTATTTGTTTACTTTATTGAAAAAGCTCGCCACCTTCTCATTCTATTTTCTGACTTGTTAACACTGAAATGAAGCAAAGCAACCTTTATACAACAACAAAGATAACTCTGCATAGTATTACACACATTCTATAGCTATTGCCAGGAGGATAAAGAATTGAATAAATATTGATATGGGGTTTACAGAATTTTACTAACTTACTTTGTTTTTTTTTAACTGTTTGGTAATCATTAGCTGGTATTGGATATAATAAAAATAGTAGATATTGTCTTGAAATTTATAGCAAGTGGGATGTCCTATCTTGATGTAATCTATCAATTACAGTGTTGTAAAGAGTCACATTGGACAGGTGAGTTTATAATAATTTCCCTCATTAAATACTAGCCAGCTGGTTTTCACAATTCTTCTTATTTGATTATGTTCTCCAGATTTTTCTCTGCTTATTAACTATAATCCTAATAATCACATGTCTGCTCATAGCAGCTTGTCTTTCTTAACTCACTTATAACTGCTCTATGCATTCCCTTGCTATCTGCAGCTTTCCTTAGTTTGTCAAACCTGTCAGCCCAATGTAGAGCAAAGAATTAGTAGTGAAGAGAGAAAGATGCAGTGTTCCAGAAAGAAAACAAAACAATATTAAGCAAGCAGCAATGAGATCTGAATTTAGACAGGTACATTTAGGATTCTGACAATTTCTTACTTTGATCAAAAAATCATCCTGAAGAATAGTGCATGAAATGGACAATGGAGTGGAATTAGACTGGGCCTGAAGCTTTCTGAGACCAAAGTATTTGAAAAGTTCAAAGGGCAACAAACAGGACCTGCAATAAATAAAGAATGAGGAAATTATTGCAAGAGATGAGGAGTGATTAAAGTTTCTTCAAACAAAATTTGAAAGGATCCAAGTGCAAATGGGAGTCACCACCCTAATAGTGTGGTTCCTGATCCAATTCATCTGTTTAAATGTTTCCTAACTCAGAATCATGACAAGAAGTTGAAAAGAAAATATGACGAAATCCACACAAGAAATGCCAGTGAATCTTTCAAAGTCAAATGGCAGAGATATTGGAAGAACACAGAAACGTTGAGGTGTATTACAAGGAGGAGAAAGACCTGAGAGAAGTACTGGTCTTAATAATGAGCAGCAGATATTTTGGCTTTGACAAAGGAGCAAGTGATAGAATCAAGGAATATCCTCAGTAGAAAGGACCCACAAGACTACAGGTGATCAGCAATAGTAGCTGAAAGAAAAACAAAACTGCAAAGCTGAAAAAGTGTTAAATGGCAGGGCAAAACCAGCTCTGTTTTGAGAGAATAAAGCTGCGTAATCTGTACTGCATAAAAAAGTTCATTTGCAATGGTGCTTTCTGATAATTTTAACAGATTTCTTTGGTATTATATGAAATTCTGGATTTCTTTGGCATTATATGAAATCCAGCCAATAGATGATAGTCCTCAGAGGAGCAGGTAAGAGTGAAATTAGCTTTCCTTGAGGAGACTAATGACATTTTTTAGGCCTTGCAAACACTAAACAGAGATATGAAAAGTGGACAAGCATTACTAGAGATGATACATCCTATGTATTCATCATGGTATGCAGAAGATAGGGGTTGTAATTGTTTGCAGTAGTGAAAGATTAGAGAGAATTTGAATTAGATGAACTCCAAACTGGAAAAGAAGCTTCTATACTTTTAAGAACTATTTACACGTACTTTCAAAGTCTAGGAAACATGCATCAAAAACACTTTAAGCTAGTTAGGAGGGGGGGAAGATGGGGGGAAAGAGGGAGAGAGCTTCTTGGTTAATGCATGCAGTACAATGTTCCAATGCATGAAGACGAGCTCTAAACAGTAAGACTTAGTATATCAGTAAATTTGCATAAATGCAAGAAAAAATATATAAAAAAATGTAAGAGATCACTCTGTAGCGATTCTGGTAGAATTCTTAAAACCTGCTCTTGCACAGAGCAAAAAGCTTGGCCAACTTTCAATATGGTAAAATCTGATGTCTATAGTATTCATGTTTAATCACACTACCTTTTTATTAGATGCAAAGACAACAATTCATATTCTATAAATACAAAATAATTGGCTGGGGAACTATTGTAGTCTTCCAAGTTAGAAAAAGAGTTAAAGGAAGTATTTCCAATAGTGTCCCATAATAAATCTAAATAAGAGAATATTGCATTTACCTCTCCAAATGTTTTCTGTTGAAAAAATAGCTCTAAGATAACTTACAAAGGATATTTTGAAGTCTTATTTTTCAATAAACACTGGGATCTAGGAGTTACTTGATTTATTTCTATCTTGGGACATACCATTGCTCCTCCATTTTTTTGATAAACTAACATGCAGTCATGTAGTGATAGTTGTCATCCAACTTCCATGCATCTGCACTTTCTGCCTCTTCTAAGGTCCAACCCTTAGCTGTGTTCACAGGACTTAGCCATCGCTCTCACATGTGGCACCTAACTGAACAGTGGAAATAGCTAAGTGAAAACTTCCTCTTCAAGTGAAAAATTCCTTTATAAGAACAGTGTTATTTGCAAGCATTTGAAAGACCATGTTAGATGTTGCAGTGGTTTGACCTTGGCTGAAGAGCAGTTGCCCACCAAAGCTGCTCTTTCACTCTACTCCTCAAACTGAACAGGGAAAGAGAAAACATAATGAAAGGCTCATGAGTTGACATAAGGGTGGGGAGAGATCACTCACCAATTACCATCACAGGCAAAACAGGCTTGACATGGGGAAATTAGTTGAATATTTTACAAAGCAAAAACAGAGCAGAACAATGAGAAGTAAAACAAATCTTAAAAACACCTTCCCCACCCCCCTTCCCTTCTTCCCAGGCTTAACTTTATTCTCTACTTCCAGTGTGGATCCCTTTTTCATGGGGTACATTTCTTCAGCAACAGGCTGCTCCAATGTGGTCACCCATGGGGCTACGAGTCCTTCCAAACACACCTCCTGCAGCATGGGCTCCTCTCCCCATGTAGCCACAAGTACTACCAGGAGCCTGCTCCAGTGTGGGCTTCCCATAGGGTCACATATATCCCTGTGGAGGACCACACACAGGAACAGATGGATGCCCAAAAGAAGGCTGTGACCCCATGGGAAGCCCACACTACAGTAGGTGTATTGGCAGGACTCATGACTCCATGGCAACCCATGCTGGAGCAGTCTGACCTTGAGGGACTGCACTCTGTGAAAAAAAGACCCACACTGGAACAGTTCATGAAGAACTGCAGCCTGTGGGAAGGACTCCTGTTAGAGAAGTCTATAGAGGATTGTCTCCCATGGGAGGAAACCCAGGCTGGAGCAGGGGAAGGACTCCTCTCCCGGAGGAGGAAGCAGCAGCAGCAATGACATATGATGAACTGACCGCAACCTCCATTCACATCTTCCTGCACTACTGTGGGGGAGGGGATAGAGAGTCAGGAATAAAGTTAAGCCCAAGAAGAAGGGAGGGATGAGGAGAACACATTCTTAACATTTGTTTTCCTCCTCATTATCCTGCTCTGATTTTGATTGGTACTAAATTGGTAGTAAAACTAATATTCCCAACTCTGGTCTGTTTTGCCTGTAACAGTAAACTGTAAGTGGTCTCTCCCTCTCCTTAGCTCATGAGCCTTTCATTATATTTTCTCTTCCATGTACAGTTTGAGAAGGGGAGTGATAGAGTGGCTTTGATGGGCACCTGGCACTCCAACATGGTCAAATCACCACAGATGTCCATGCAAATGTCTCTATGAACTGACAATGAAGATCAAGAAAATGGTGAAGGTACTAGCTCCTCCCAAAGCACCTGACAGACCCTTACTCCAGAGGCTGAATAGAGCCCAAGTATCACATTGCAAAGGGCCTTCTTCCTCCTGCTTTGGGAAATAGTGAATAAAATTTCTTTGAAAGTGAGGAAGCCTATTATCTATTACTGTAGTGAGTAATTACAGTACTCATCAGCAAAGCCTCAAATTTTCCTTTAAAGCTGATGATTTCTCACTCTGCAGCAGCTCTTTCATGTGTTTGTTATCACTTTACATATTATGTTTCTTTCTCAGGATGAATCTGGAAAGCAGGAAGGCTTCAGTTTGTCCTGTCCTGATTGCTGCATGCTTTGTCAAACATAGCTTTCTAAAAGAAGGGTGAAAGGATTGACTCCGTTTTGGGAACAGTTGGAAATATTCAGGGATAAAATTTCAGAGTGCAGGTTGAGGCAGGCAGAGGTACCTATGGAGACCATCAGAGCTTGAGAGTAAATCCAAGGTATCCCTGCAGGGTTTGTTACAACCCAAGAAGGCAGTAAAGGTTGCTGGACAAAAACAACCCTATGAATGAAATGGTGATTTAAGGTTACTTGCTACTTAAAGATATGGCTGGCAAAGGGAGTAAGATTCAAGTCCCCTTGTTTCCCTATTCACATTCTAATTTTTTCTCCTTTTTTTAAAAAAGAATTTCTCTTTACAGTGGAAGTTCTAATAAAAAGAGGTCTATAAAAGCTGTTTGGTCTTGTTGGAAAGTTCACATAAAAGAAAAAATATAGACAGAACTGTCTTAAAGCTCTGGCTGGTTTGGGGTGTTGTGCAAGTACCTCAGTGATTATTCACTTGCTTGTTAACATTAAAAAGAAAAGTTATCATTCTTCATTACGTACATTCATGTGTTCAACTTCTTATTTCTGTATCTCACTTTGAACTGTATTACTTACTTGGAGCAGAATCATCTTGGGAGGATGCCAGATAAAGTTTCCAAAATGTTAATAGCTGGAGGCACCATATCCAAATAATGCAAGAGAGCTCTCTCGCTCCATTTTGCATTGACATATCTCTTAGATGCAATTATTCCATTAGATGACTCTGTTTGTGCAAAGGGAGAAAGTCAGTTGTGGGCCTGCCAAATTCTAACACATAAAAAGCTAAAATTCTTTCTAGATGAGTTGCAGTGCTATCAATGTGTGCAGGATTCCCTCTTTTTCCCCTCAGGTATTGCAGACTCTGCAGGATGAAGCCAGATGATGTGCAGTGAAAAAGCTTAAGCCAAAGCTTGTTTGAGAGAATTTGGGACAGTACCCTTCCACAAATACCTTCTATAAGGAGGGTACCTGCATTTGTTCCTTTCCCATCCTACCCCTACCACTGCACATGTTGAAAGCAAATAGCCTTTGTTAGAGCCAGTCATTTCCTGAGATGAGCAAGTGCTGCTGTCTACTCTGCAGCACTCCCCCCTTACTGTGATTGATGAGGCAGAAAACTGTGTATCTGGAATTCAGCTTAGGATTTAAGTGACCTAGTATTGTCCCAGAATTCAACTAGATATAATTTGATTTTCTATGTTGCTGAGTCTGAGTAATCTTTTTTAATTAAATGTATCTTGGATTTAGTTTCATGCTCTTTGCACAAATATGTCCAGTATATCTTGTGCTAGAGTTACTACACATGGACAAGTATTATTTTTCATTTACATTTTAAAGTACATTTTGGTAACAAATAAACAATATAATGAATCAAATTAATGGAGAGGAAATACTTGTTGTTCCATAGTCTTTCTGTGGAAGTTTGGTTCCCATGAAACTGCTGTATTTAACAGCTGACTTAATAAATGCATTATTTTTCACTGGATAGCAGCTATCTGCTGTCACTGTACATACACCCTGCAGTGGCAACTGTATGTATTTTAGGTTTAATTTGCAAAATGGTATCAGTTGTGCATATTAAGTGGAATGAGTATTATGATTGACAAATTATTCATAGTAATTCAAAAAATAATAAGGAAATAATAAAAATAATACAAGGCTGTCAATGGCAACAAGAACAAAGTTTAAAAACACTTGAGGAATGTTTGTATTTTTCACTACCTACTACTTACATTTTTCAGCCAAAAGGGAGTTACAGACAGGTATTCCTGTAGAGATTAAAATTTTTAATAACTAAGTTTCAAAGAATTATGTGTAGCTAAGAAAAAAACCAATAAATCCATTTTTCTCATCAGTAAGTTTTTTTTTTTTTTTAATTAAACATCTAAGTTCCTTATTATGCATGCATCTCTAATCTACTTGAGTTGAAATGTCAACATTTTCCTTAGTATGGCTTGAACATGTGCAGGTATGAATGTTGAACTCTTCCCATGGTGATTAATGCATTCAAGGATGTCCTAGTTACAGTGGTTAGTTACAGTGGCTAGTGTCCTAGTTTCACCGTGTGGGTGAAACCAAAACTGGGTATTCTACACCCTCTATCCCATTTCTGGTGAACTGTTAATAATGGATCATTGGTAGCAGCTGCCCAAAGCACACTTGACACCTCAGGCTGCAAGCTGAATGTTAGAGAATGCTGGGAGACAGAGGAGTGTTTGTTTTCACAACAATATGTGACTCTGGGGAGGCATTAGCACCTTCACGCCCACCCTGAGTGGTCATGTCTGCTAATGGGTCATTAGGGACTGGTACAACAGGCAGCTGCAATGACTTAGACCATAAAAGATTCCAAAAATATTCTATGACTCACAGAGTTAAATCACCCCTTGTGGAACTCCCCATGCTGCAGGGAGGTACTTGCCATTCCCACCTGAACCTGAGCATATATAATCTTTGGGGTTTGGGACTCCTGGTACCATTCATCTGATCCAGAGGAAGACCAGAACCTCAACAGGACTATGATCACCACTCTCAGCCAGAATGCAACTATCATCCTCACCAACAGGTTTTTCCTTTCCTTTTACTTTGTACTCAGGGGGACCACATGGTGCTCAGCACAGAGGCTAATGAACACGATTCTGTTCATGCCTCAGGATGCCAGGTTATACATCT
Source organism: Sakesphorus luctuosus (assembly GCA_013396695.1). NCBI lineage: Eukaryota > Metazoa > Chordata > Aves > Passeriformes > Thamnophilidae > Sakesphorus > Sakesphorus luctuosus. Next base: position 23,786 of record VWZD01001912.1, on the reverse strand, counting down.
GAGTTTTTGTAAGTTAGAACCAATTTTCCCCTGTATAATTGTATTTATTGTGTCTTTTAAAGTAAATTGTAACTCTGACTTGTAATCTCTCTTGAGTCAGGTTCATTTCTCCCACCAGTTTACCTTTAAACCAGCACAAAGGAAAAGGTTGTTTAAAAAGTTTTGTCTAGCTGTTAGAAGTTTTGGGACAGTCTATCTGTGAGGCAGAAAAGCTGGGATGCCTGTTGTAGCCTGGGGAGGTGTTCAATGAAGCACAAAGTCAGACCAAGTCCCAGATGGAGTACTACTGCCTTATATATGCAAAAATTTAAAGTTTTGGTGTATCCTCTCCATCTGTTACATCTTTAATTCATATGCTGTAGTCATCAGCCACATCATCTGACCATATGAAATTGAATATGCTGTCAAAAAGTTTGTTGGCAAATGTTTACAGCAAGACAGAACGAGACTTACTTGAGTAAAAGTTTCCATCTCCAACCATGGAGACTGTAAACATTTTCCTTAACTATGAGTTTTGGAACCTTATGCATTATACTCACTCTACTCACAGACACAATTTTTAAGTGTGATCTCTGCTACAGAATCTTACCCTTAACCTACTCTGTGCAACCCCTTTTTCCTTAATACCTTTTTTTCCTCAAAAATAACAGAGGGCAAGTAGACTGTAGCCAAATTTATCACAAAGAAGATATGCCTTATTTCGTGCCTTCATTCTTTTGCTGATAGTTTCATAGGAAGAAATTGTAAACTCTTCACTAAGTGGAGAGCCTAACTGAGAGCCATGTTTATGGATTTAAAAGTCCTGAGGATACTTCAGCCTCCACATAGTCAACGCAGCAGTCCCACCAAACTGAAAAATAATTCTTCTTCCACTGTGTCCTGAAATAAATTACAGCCAGGGAAGTGGACAGCATACACATGCATGGTAGTCTGAAATATCTCTGTGTGTGAGTGCACTGTGTTCAAGGATAATGGCTGAGTGGATTCCAATTTGTTACAGTGGCAAGCAGTCAGCAATTACATTTCCATCAATACAGCCTGAGTAATAAACAGTTGTTTTGGAATATTTTTTTTTCAGAACTGCTAGAAGAGCTCTTTAAGAAGAAGCTTATCGCTTTGTACAATGGTGGAGATTCAAAAATCTTGAATGCTTCATCTGAACTTCGTAGACTGACAGACCTGAGGGCCTCAAGGGTCAGTCTGATTATAAAGTTGGATCACTTCCCATAGGTCATTATATTTCACCCAATTGCCCCTCAACTGAATTCAGTAGCTTGCATTTTAGCTAAAGCATATCTTTCAGAGCAGAATCCAATTTTTGTCTGAAAAGAAGGGAAAATTATTAATTTCCTCTAAAAAAATAGAACTTGGTAGATGAATCATAACAGTTTGAAGTTTCTCGATCAGTAATGTATTACTAGCCAACAGTGGGTCAGTGACCTGTATGAAATACAATAATGATCTCAAGGCGCATCACAAAATCTATCTTAGCTCCAATTAATTGGCATCCCTGTTGGCAGTTTCGAAAGAAATTGCAAGAACTGATAGAGCACTGAAAATGAGGCACTCTCTCAATCCCACAAGGGAGTCTTTTCAGCTTAAAATTGAAGGTGTTTTGGAAGACATATAAAAATGTACCATGCTAGTGGCTCTGTCGTATCTGTTCTTGTGGAAAATATAGAATTTCTGTTTTCAGAATTTTTGGTGAAATGATCCTGTGAGTGTCCCAGTTATTTCTGCTAATAAATGGGGAAAATCTAGAAAGTATGGAATAAACCAATTCATTGTACGTACATACAGGAACAACTTTGTTGTACCTCCCTGGATGGACAGTAAAGATGGTAGAACAGTTTTTTCTTCTTCATATCTTCCCTTAGATGCAGTGTATTTTAAACAAGTTCTTCACCTACTGTTCTCTTTGCTTTAGGGAATACCAAACAGGCATGACAGTCTTTTTACTGATTGTTGTGAACTCCACTTAGTACTTTGTTATGTTATTATACCTTAATTTGTTATTCTACTATTGCTGTAGGGCATATACACATCATTATGTTTCAGGGTAGTGACTCATCATTATGGTGATTATTCACGAATGATGTGTTGATGGCTTTAATAGGCCAATAATCCAGTAATGAAGGTTCTGCAGTGAAATTCAGTACTGTTGTGAAATTATTCAGTACTCCATAGTGATATGATTTGCAGAGCTGTAAAGCTGTGCAAGTAGAATAATCAATATATCTTTCTGCAGGTTTTCAGGCTTGATGTGTGTGTTTAGGAATGCTGCCTTTCACAGGTAAGGTATATCTTCAAGCTATTGAGGACTTTGGTAATATGGGAATTTCTGTGTTAATTTAGTAGTTTTCTGCAACCAGATGCTTGGAAAACTTGATTCTTTTAGATAATAGTAATGAAACTAGAAAAATTACACGAAGAAAATATGACTTTCTGTGATAAAAATAATTTGTTCTACTTTGCAAAAGAATTTATGAAATGGATTTTCCTGTACCTTTATGAAAATGGGAACAAATATAATTAAACAATACAAAAAATAACATACCTTTTTAATACTCTAAATGTTTGGTAAATAGTAAGACATTAGATGAGGGTGAAGCTTATAGCACTAAGTTATTTCAATTATATTTTCCTAATTTGCACAGATGTGTGGTTTGGAGTGTATAAATTAGGTATTTCACTAAATCTGAAAAGTTTCTCATAGTAAAAAACATCATCGTACAGGATTATTATATATGTGTATATATGTACATGTATGTACACTTATGTAACTTACATATTTCGTATGTATATATTTTGATATTACTTTCTGATGATATAAAAACATAA
>VWZD01001912.1:1224-19730 GCA_013396695.1 Sakesphorus luctuosus | reverse complement strand
ACATGATTTTCTGTGAGCCATGCAATATAAACTTTGAATCATCTGCATCTCAATTCCAGAAAAGACAGTGCAGTTGGAAATAGTATTTTCATGTGCAGCCATGTGCTTCTGAGAATTTTCCAAGGTAGGAACAAAGAAATCTCTAGAGTGAGTTAATTCTGTTAAGAAATCACTGGCATCACAAACATGAAAAAAAAGGCACCAAAGTAAATCTACTTGTGACNATACCTTTAAACGCAACTCTGTACTTTCTTTACACTCAGCAGCACAAGAGTATAAGTAATAACAGACTGATCTTACTGTGTAATATTTCTCATACTCATGTCCCTTCTCTATTTTAGAAAATATATTCTTAATGTTAACCTTGATATTTGAATATATTTGAATATAAATACAAAGCAATACCTTCTTTGGAAGTCCTAATGGGCTAGTTGTAGTGTATGTAAATTGCCATAGGTAATGAGGCCCCTTGGTTTAAGTTGTTATAGAACGATAATACACCCTGGAAAAGTTACACATTTTTTACTATTTTTTTAGATATGCAAACCTGAGGAAATCTGAGATAATCTACTGCTCAAATATGAGCTTTAACTTTTTAAAAGTTTTTTCACTATGTTATAACTTTTTGTTCAGCAAAGAAATTGACTGTTGTTTAGAGGCTACAAGTTTGATATATCATCTGTAATCATATTTAACTAAGAACTTAGCAGTTGTTTTTAAAGCTTACATGATTCAGGTTGTACTGCCTTCAGTGCGTACTAAATTTCAAAACCCTGACTTAATATTGGGAAGCTGAGGAAAAACCTGCATAGAAGGTGATAATAAGTGATATTCATGATATTATCTTAGATTTTTCAGATTCAATCTGATAACATGGGAAACTTCATGGAGGTCACTATTATCAATGTTTAGGGAGAATACTGTAAACATGATATGCAGTAGAAAAAGGATGTTGATTGTGTGATACACTGTGAATATACCACATAGCATTGACTTAAAAACCCCTAACCTTATAATTGAAGGTATAAAGGAAAAACTTTCAAAATGTTCCAGAAACCTGAGGATAGAGGACGAAGAAAGACAGCAAATGTATTCCTGTGTGAATGAGCAAGTTCTCATGTTCCTAGGAACTGTTTTCTTACTGTTTTTTCTTCAGGTGCATCCAGTAGAACTATCTCTATTGAGGCAGAGCCTGAACCTCAAACTCCCACATATCTTTGTAAATCTTGGCCAACATGATAATTTAGATTCTAGAAGAAGGTACATGTCCTGAAATTACTTCAAAAGACAACCAATCTGAGAGCTTTAGGAAGCCCTGTGGTTGGTGTAATGTAGGCCATCTTCAGGATCCACCTTTGGATACATTCATGGAACTTTGATTAAACAAGAATTTCATTCCAAATACTATGATATTATCACTTATTTTTTATGGNNNATACTATGATATTATCACTTATTTTTATGGCAATACTGATTTTTAAAAAATGTGTCTGTAAAAGAAATTTCTTTCTTTTTTTCCCTTGTTATTTTCAGTGAACTTGTGGCTGCCTTGGGCTGTATTGATTAAAACCAACAAAATAAACAAGATTTGTAAGAAATGGTGAGCAGAAGACAAGCTTTCACTGAATAATTATACATTTCTTTAGTAAAAGGCCAGAAAAATACCTGAGTTACTATTTGCTTCATCTATAATTCCCTTTGATGAAGCATTGTAACAGAATACTCTGACTTGATCTCTTGGAACCTGTAAGGCAATTTCTCTATGTAAGTGATCCAGAGAGATCAATCACTAATCTCTGTTGTTCAGTCTTTCAGAACAGAAAGGAATCCTAAGAATGTTCAATATGTCCATCCATCTGACACTTCAAGTTCACAGAATCCATACATCTGTGTGAATACTTTTAAATGCAATTGAAGTTTTTAGTTAGGCACTGGAATAGTCTTTCCCAGGAAAATGGTCACAGCACTAAGAGAGTTCAAGTATTTGTACAATGCTCTCAGGCACATGGCGTGATTCTTGAAGTGGCCCTGTGCAGGAATAGAGGCTGGACTTCAATGATCTTCATGGGTCCCTTCCAGCTGAGGATATTCTGTGAGTCTGTCAATTCTGTCATACGCATTAACTTTCAGAAAGGTGATACAGAATGGATACTGGATTTGGATTGAGAACAATTTTTTTATATTTTTTTTAAGTGTTGGTTCACATGTGTACAGACTTTTCAGACTGAATCAAAAGTACTAAAACCTCGAATCTTCATTACGAAATACCCACCCATGTCAGCTGACATGACATCCATAGTTAATAAAGGTACTTCAGAAATTTGGTCGAAATTGGCTACCAGCAGCTTAGAAAGTAATTCTGTTGAAGAGTTGCAGTGAAAATTTGCAACAACAACAGTGATATCAACATCCTGCAGCTGTCATTGCCTTGTTATATCTGGGGGTTAGCTAATTTTTATTCTCACTCCATGCCATGGTTTAACTCCAGTCAGCAACTAAGCCTCACACAGTCCCTCCCTCAATCCCCCCAAGTGGAATGATGGGAGAGAGTTGGAAGGGTAAAAGTGATAAAGCTCGTAGGTTGAGATAAAGACAGTTTTATAGGTAAAGCAAAAGCCACACACACATGCAAAGCAAAACAAGGAGTTAATTCACTGCTTCCTATGGGAGGGTAGGTGTTCAGCCATGTCCAGAAGTGCAGGGTCCCATCCTACTTAATGGTGACTTGGGAAGACAAACTCCATCACTCCAAACATTCCTTCTTCCTCCTTGTTCTCCCAGGTCTCTAAGCTGAGCATGATGCCATATGGTACGGAATATCCCTCTGTTAAGTGAAGTCCTGGCTGTGTCCCCTCACAACTCTTGGTGCACTCTCAGCCTCTTTGGTGGTGGGGTTGGGTGAGGATAAGAAAAGTTTTTGACTCTGTTTGAGTGCTGCTCAGCAGTAACAGAAATACCCCTGTGTTATCAATCCCATTTTCAGCACAAATCCAAACATTTTACCCTCTATGAAGAAAATTAACTCTATCCCATTCAAAACCAGAACACTCCACCATGAATATTGAATTCTATGTCAAGATTGCAAACCCTTAGCAGAATGTTGTTGCGTATGCAAAATTTTCTTTTGGGGTATCCCTTGTTGTCAAGTATTTCAGCTATTACATTAAGATTTGGCAAAAAATTCAATTCTTTGTATTATTTCTGGACTTTGTACTGCATAGAGCTGTCTTTTTTATTCTAACCAATGGTGTATTTTCACCTATTCTTCACTTTTACAAATAGAGCATTCATGGGTTTGTGTGGCAAGTGACAATCCTTTTCATAGGTTTGTCAGATTTTTTCTAAGAGATATAAAACTTTGAAGTACTCCATTAGTTATTTGGACATTGGAAAAAAACAGTCATGCCAAAAGCACTATTTAATATATTGTCTGAAACAATGAAAAAAACTGCTTGACTAAAATAGGTAGAAAATGCTTCCAACCTTGAAATAATCATAAATAGTGCCAGTGTGCTACTTAGCTTGTGTGTGCATTGTGCAAAGGCCTCAGACAGTGTGCCACAGACGTGAGCTGGTGTGGTGTAGTACAGGCTAAGGGTGAAGCTTTGGAAAGGACAGTCTCGTTCAGATGCAGCTCACACCGTGTTGTGTAAGAATGCATCAGAGTCTTTATGACTTCCTGGGGTAGTAAATTTTCATCCTGCTGACAGCAGGAGTAATTGCTGTGTGCAGAATAAAATCACCAATTTAAAACATTAAGTTCTATTTTTATGAACTATGCTTCCTTATATCTTAGCTTAGCTTATCAAAGATCACAATTACTGTTATTACTACTCAGTATAGTTATGTCTGTGGAGAAAGCATAGAAAATTTTGCAAATTAACATGTTACTATGGAGGACAGAAAAGTAATATAATTTCCTCGATAGTGAAAGCTGTATATTCCACATTATCCTTTGTAGTAATTGTTGATGATTTAAAACCCTTTTGGCATTATGGAGGTGTCTGGATAAAAATTTCTGCAAAGGATATGAAAAGATGTTATACTGGCACTGCAATTCACTAAAAGTACATACATGAAAGGATTGTCTTAATTAATAAACAAAATCTATAGATACCTGGTTAATATTTCACAGATGTGTTAAAATTCTGGTTTAACATTAGTATCATACACAAATTGGGTAAGAAAAAGATTAAAAAGTGAGAAAATATTAAAATACTCCACGTCATGTGCCACAAAACAAGGAAAAAGAAAAAAATGCAGGACTGTTTTGCTAGCAGTGTCTCAAGCAAAGCTGACAAAAAGCCTTTATTCTCTTTTAGAGCCACTGAAAATTGCATGTGCTCATTCAGTTGTAGTTTTGGGGGGTTTTTTCCTCATATCAGAGTATATATCAAAGCCTCTGTATCAGCTAAAACTTCCTTTAAATTCCATAATCCACTTTAAATCTCGTTTTTTAAAGCTGCTTTCCATGGACAAGAAAACAAGCATCAGTTGTAGTAGGTCTTACTAAAGACCAACAAAGCGCATTTCCTTGGGAAAGTCTGTCATTGAGCACTCAAGCAAGGTGAAGGGGCAGATGAAACATTCTATAAGCAGCTGGGAGAAGTCTCACAATCAGTGGCCCTTGTTCCTGTGGGGAACTTCAACTTACCCAATGTCTGCTGGAAATTCAACATAGTAGAGAGGAAATTGCAGGAGATCCCTGGAGTGCATGGCAGATAACTGCTTGGCACAGCTGGTGAGGGAGCCAGCTAGGGCAGATGCCCACTGGGCCTGGTGCTTGGTAACAGAGAATGACTGGTAGGTGGTGCAGTGGTTGGAGGCCTCTTGGCAGTCATGAAATAATAGCAAATCCAATTCTCAGAGGAGGGACTCAGCAGAACTGTCACCTTGGACTTCCAGAGGGTAGATTTTGGCCTGTTCAGGAGCCTGGTTGACAGAGTCTCTTGGGAGGCAGTCATGAAGGACAGAGGCATTCAGGGAGGCTTAATATTCTTCAAGAAGGAGATCTTAAAGGTATGGAAAAAGGCTGCTCCCATGCGCTGAAGGCATAAAAATGTCCATCTTCTGTCAGGTAGATTTCTGTTATTAGTAGGAAAAAAGCATTACTATTTGCATAAGGAATATGATGGCTTCCCATAAAAAAAGGTTTTAACCATCACAAAGATATTAGGTAAGAATATCAATGGAATTGTTAATAAGTCTCAAATTGTAAAAAGACTAATTATGTGATATTGTGCCTTTTCTATATAGGATATTGTGCTGGTTTAAAGGTAAACCGGCAGGATAAACGAACTCAACACAAAAGAGATTATAAGTCAGAGTTAGAATTTAATTTTAAAAAAAATAACAATAAATGCAATGATACAAAGAGAAATTGGTTTTACCACACAAAACTCAGAAGTATAACCCAACCTCCTGGGGCACAAACACAATGGTGTTCATTAGCCCCTATGCTGAGCCCCATGTGGTTCCCCTGAGTTCAAATTAAAAAGAAGTGCGAAACCTGTTGGTGCAGCTGACAGTCGCAGTCTGGTTGAGAATGGTGGTCGCAGTCCTATATAGGTTCTGGTCCTCCTCTGGATCTGACAAGTAGTTCCCCAAAGTCCCCAAACCCCTAAGATTATATCCCCTCAGGTCCAGGTGGGACCATCCAGTACCTCCCCCAGGGTGGGGAATTACACAATGAGTGATCTCACTCTGTGAGTCATGGGGTATTTTGGAATCATTGATGGCCCATTAGCAGACAAGACATCTCAGGCTGTGAGTGGATATGCTAACAACTTCCTGAAGGAAATTATCGCAGCTCTTATCTCACAGGTGTCTTTCACACCCAGCTCACAGCCTGAGAGGTTGGGTGTGCCCTGGGCAGCTGCTGCAAATGGTCCATTGTTAACAGTTCTTGGGAAATGAATGGAGGCTGTAGAATACACAGCTTTGGTCACATCCATACACTGATAAACTGGTCCCACCTGCTGAACTAGGACAGATATCAAATACTTGCAGTGAGGTATTTCAAATCTTTGTCACAAAGTCACTTGAAATTCAAATATTTTTTTCTCAAGATACAGTTTAGCATGTTGGAATTTAAACATTTTATTGGTGTCACACACTTTCACAAAAAGTTACAGTTTTAAATATTATGGAGAATTTTTTTCAATAAATTATGTATCTTTTTAGAAAAATACAGATGAAAACATCCGTATTCTTATATTTATTTAGAAAATTATTTGAGTATATGTGTATCCTTTTGAAATTTCAAAGCTCAGAAATGTATCATCAAACTTATTACTCTCTTGCACACATTTTCCAGCTTGTAGATGAGCTTATTCCTATCCCACATTCCCCATGATGCTTCCTGAAAGAAATATGATGCTTTTTGAAAGAAACAGAACTCATGTCAGCTCTTTCACCTATTGACAGGGTTTAGACTTCTGGTTTTAGAAAGCCTCTGTTCTGATAAAAATCTATTGTAGTCTTGGACAAGAGACATGTCTTGATCTGATTCTCAGAGTGTTCATTCCACAGCTCACACCGTTTTTTTCTGTCCGCTGCTGCTCCTTGGAGTTTATGAAATATCCCTCCCTGCAGGCAGTTCATCTATATATTTGTAAAAGGAAAATAATTAAGCACTACACCTATTTGAACATTGTAAATGCTTCATTTTTCTTGATTGAAGTGATTGTGCTGGCATCTTTATGTATTTCATGTGTCTAGTTAGGAAAGTGCAGAATTTCTTCACTGAAAGGGTTGTCAAGCATTGGAACAGGTTCCCAGGCAAGTGATCAAGTCACCAAGCCCAGACATGTTCAAGAATCAACTGGACATGGCACTTTTTCTTTTAATTGATGTATTGGTGTTCAAAGATTGGACTCAATGATTTTGGAGGTATTTTCCAACCTTAATGATTCTATGAAAACTATAATAATCCAATCCGGCTTTTTTGCATTATTCACGTTTTTGTTTCTACATATATTAAGGTACGTATCTTCTAGGAAACCTTGGTCATTTTTAAAGCACCTCCCTTTCTCCATTTGGGGATACAAAAATTGCCAGTTAGAACCTTCAAAGTAATTTCATATAAGTATTTAAGGACGTTTCAAAAAGTAATTTCTTTGATTCGAAATACAACCTCAATTGCTTGTAAGGAGGCAAAGTCTTTAATCAACCTTCTTTTCACTCTGAGCTTGTATACAAGCAAACTTTTTAATGTTATGCCTTAATTAGTGAAGGCGGATAGTAGAATCAAAACTGAGTTTCCCTTTGGCTTGTCCTTTGGCTTTCTTTCTGGCAATAGACAAATAAATCATGTTTCTGGCAAAAATATGTGGTAAAATACCCTATTCAGATGAAATACTGTGATCCAATCTGAGATTAGGAGTGGGAACACTGAGTCTTAATGAAATATTAAAAATTATCTTACCAGATGTTATTGTTATGACAAGCTTGCAGAAAAAAAATTAGAAATATTTTTTTTCAGCATACAGTACTCATATGAATAGATTTTTGTTTGTTAGTCTATATGTTTCGTTTATACTTTGAGTGATAGTTCTGTTCAAAACCAGCAATTATTTAGTCAGTTGCTTAAGACACAACCATTGTTTTTAAGATACTGAAGAAAAAAATTATCTAAACCTGAAGTCTGTGAATGGAGTTATTTCATTTACATGATGTTGCATTTCCAAACTAGGCGGTCAACACCTGGAGATCAGTTTTATTACATATTAAGTAAGACCACAGGTTTTAAAACAAGAGAGGAGGGCTTTTAGCAGGTACTGATGAAGGCAATAAAAGATCTTCTAGTGACATACGTAATTATCGCAGCATTTAAACTGTGTCCTTTGATCTCCCTGAATTTCTTCTGTAAAGGGAAATTTAGTCTCTCCACCTGGATTACTGGACTAGAAAGTTTTATTGTCTCTAAAACAAAGGAAAATTTCTTAAAAGTGAAACCCCATATAAAATAAAAAAGGTGATTCCAGACAGAATGCATAAAAACATAGAATATTTCTATGCCCACCCTGTGCCCGGGTGTATTACCAAGACAATGATAAGAAGGAAAAACCTATTGCACAGCTAGGGATAGCCCAGTGCATAGCAGCTTTCAGGCCTACAGGGCAGAGATGTGGCTACGTACATACTTAGACCCAAAAACTATGATAAGGTGTTGTAACCCCTTTATGTATAGAGCTAATACATGAATAATATTTTTAAATGCACAGTTATGAAAGCACGATGCCATGGAAAGGTGTGTGCACTTTGTGTGCAATGTGAAGACAGACTATCTTGGGAATCATGCTGATACAAACATCAATTTGAGTAGATATTCGGCAGCTTCTTTGTAAGACTTTTTCACATATTCACATCACTGCATTTATTTATGAAAAAAACCCAACATTTTTTTCCAAGAGTCAACCAAGCCCAACTCACATTAATAAGCTCTATACTGAAATTTGTTCACTTTTGCTCAAGTCATTGGTAAAGACATTTGTTTCACTGTTGTGTAAACTACTATTAACTCAGAGAAGAGCTCAGAAGAATTCAGATTGTTATCTGATATATGATCACTTTTACTATAAAGTGAAAATGTTATGCTTAGGTTATACTTATGCTTTTTTTACTGCTTCTACAAAACACAAATTTCAGAGCTGCTGTGTCCATAAAGGCTAAACTCAGGAATATGTTCTTAAATAATTGCTGAAAAACGTTTATGCTGCTTTGTTGGAGTCAGATGAATTTTTCAGAAACAGAAGCACTGACAGTCTTACTTACAGCAGAGAGAGAAAAGAGATAGAAAAATGAGATAGGGTGTATTTTGGCATATAATGATTTTTTTTTCCTTTGGTGGCTTGACTTACTCCAGAAAGAAAAAGATTTTGTACATTATACAAGCAATACATGTTTACTGTTTCAGAAAATGTAGCTGGAAAAACTAAAAAAATCCTGATCTTCTGTTCCTGCTGTTGTTGATAACATCAGTTATTATTTTGCCTTGTCCTTTCCTCCATGTCTCTGTCAGATAGATTGCCATAACATATCTGGAAAGGGCATGCGTGAAATACATGACATGATTCATTTCATCAAAGGTCAAAATGAGATGAAGCTTTATCTGACCCTACAAGAACAAGTCACCCAGCATAATTGCAAGATTTTCTATAGAGAAAACAAGACAGCCAGCACACTGAAGGAGAAAATAGCAACCTGTGTGGAGGTAATCCAAAGTCCATGACTGTCTCACCCATTGAGTGTGATGGTGTAAGGGCACAGAAAATAGCCAAGAAAGAAGCTGAAATATATTTCTATGAGACTACCACACAACCTTGAGAGCAGATGCAAGGGAAATCAGGTTTTTCTGCTTTCCCTCAGCAGCTGCATACAGCAGCAGTTTTAAGCAACAAAGTCACCCCTCTACACATGAAATCCCCCAGAGACTCTGAAGCTCAAAATAAAGCTTCCATTTCCCATTACCACATTGATAGTTACATTACCATGTACAGATTCTTATTCCTTCATAGTTTCATAATTCAGCCTTTTCCCACTCCTATGCCTACTCCTTGCTGCTTCATTATTTCTGTATTGATAATGGACTTTCTGGGAACTTAATCTTCCAGTGTGAAGCTCCTTATTAGCAGGCACAATTTCTAGTGTTCATGGGCTGAGAACCTTTTCCATCACCTTCTTCTTCTTTTCAATTATCAATCAGGATAAACAAGTTCTTCTACAGGCCAGCAACCACTGGTATTGCCCGTCTTCAAACTAAGGTAAAAGAAAACAGGTTGTCAAGCAAAACAGCCAGTGGCCCAACAGCATCACAGATGGCTATTTGAATGGGATAGTCTGATTGGCACAGAAACAATTGGGAATGAAGTTGAGAGCTCAAGATCTCCTTCTCAGATCCTGTGTAATGCTTGAATTCCTCAGTAACCAAGTCAGAAAAACTTGTGTCCTGGAGCATTTTGGATTTTCCAGTGGCATCACTTGGGCTAATAAACATTTCCCATTGCATCACTCATAATCTTAGATAATCCTTCCTATATTAATAAGACTATACCACAGGTGTATAATCAGGACTTGGTATTTCCTGCTTATTTTACTTCTACTGTACTAGGAATTTAGTTTGCATTTGGTCTAATTTCTTCTCTTTCAGTTAAGTCACCATGATGACATGTATATCATCATGTATGTCACTTTAGGCTAAGAATTAGGCCATTCTTCATTTTGTGTGCATTTAACCTCACTTACACAGACTCCAGTGTTGAACACGATGGGACATTTGGCAGATAGGTGAAGTAATCAGCTTACCTTTTGTCACTGGTGTATTCACGAGAGTTAGAGCAAATAGATATTGTTAACAGCAGCTTAACATTACTACCTCCTTCACTTATCTAAAACGTGTTCTCTCTTAAATATCCGTATTTAGCTGCATCCCTTTAACCAAAAAGATCAATCCAAGTTTTATGCTCTGGTTAGGTGTAGTATATATGACACAAAGATACCATTTAAAGTTATGTTTCATACTTGAATTATATAAATGTTCTTCCCCCAACTTATAAGGTCTCAATGTGTTTATTTGAAAACAGGTGCAGTGTTTTGTTTTCTGAAAACTAGTTTTTTCCAGCCAGGAGGAGTGGCATTGTCATTTGTTTATGCCACTTGAAAGATTTTAATTTGAAAACACAGTTTCTCTCACTCATATGGTGTCTGATTTATGTACTCTGAAAAAAAATAATTGCAGCAACATTTGCTTTTCAATAGCATACAGAAAAAAATACTTCAAAGTCAACGATGCATGAAGCAAACATACAGGAAGGGACTTTTAATACTAGTAGCTGACAGATCATGAACCAAAACTGCCTTTTATGTATCTTGAAGAGAAAACTTTGTAATCATCTATGCCATCAGTAGTGATAGTATATTCACTGAAACCAGTGTAAGGTTTGGGATTATCTGAAAGGGATTGTTCATTTATTCATGAAGTAGAATTGAAAGGTTTCTGTGTAGTGTTGGGTCTGTCTTTAATTAGTAAGTCAGGGAAGTAAGGTATTATTCAAACGTTGCCTGAACAGTAAATTCATTATTTAAAAGAAAAGAAGAAAGTGGAATATTTCTGTAGGAAGAACAAATAGGTTAATCTCAGGTAGTTATTCATAAAAGGTTGTCAAGAATTGTTACACTTAAATGCATTGGGAAGACATTCGTTAAGCAGATAAAACATAAAGGATGCTGGATTCACTGTAACAGTGAAAATATGCAAACCAATGACTACTCAAATTTTATTTTTTTTTTCTAAAGCCTTGTAGATAATAATTGCTAATCTCCAGCAGAGTTAAAACAGGAAGATGTAGCAAAATACTTGATAACATGTGTGTCTGCCATAGACCCAATTTAGAAAGGCCAGTCTCTAGAACTGAGATGAACAGTTTTTTAACACGCATGCAGTCATTAAAATAAGACCCTGCGAGATGTCCAGCCAGTATCTTGTGGATAAACCTCTAAACTACTGTTAACCAAAGATGGTTTTCATAGGGCCACAGAATATTCTGAGTTGGAATACACTCATAAGGCTCAAGTTCAACTTTTAAGTGAGTGGTCTCTACAGGGATTGAACCCATCATCTTGGTGTTACTAGAACCGTGCTCTAACCAACTGTCTTAGTTTGAGGGAAAACAAAATGTTTACCAAAACCAGAGGAGAGGATTCTTTCTCAATATCTACATCACTTCTTATTAAATTTAAGAAAAGGGAACTTTAATGAGAAAATGGTTATAAGGATAACTGTTCTTAACTACTCTGTGTGTGTGTGCGTGTGTGTGTGTGCGTGTGTGTGTGTGTGTGTGTGTGTGTGTGTGTGTGCAGGTATAGATATAACTATAAACAGACCAGAGCAAAATACTTCCTCAGCACAAAAAAAAAAAAAAAAACCAAAAACTACACCACCACCACCACCACCACCACTCCCCCAAAAAAAAAAATAAAAAACCACCCCAAAATGTTGGCTTCCTCCTGATGCAGTTATATTTATAGACAGTGTCAGTGCCACACCTCCACTGGCTGTGAAGTGAATTCTCAGTCTTTTCCCAGAAAGGCAGAGACAAGGGAGTGAACAACTCACATGGTACAGGATGGAGTCTTTTTCATGGGATAAAAGCAGACTCTCTCTCTTCCTCCTTGTCCTTCATTCAAAAAGAAGGAAAAGCTGGGAGTGGAGGAGGGGTGATAATTCCCAGGAATCTCCTTGCAGTCCAAGTCGGTCCCCAGGAAGAAAAGGTCTGCAGTGTGTCCTGGAGCAGATGTGGCAGGGAGGTTAGACTACATGATCTCCAGAGGTGCCTTCCAGCCCTAACAATTCTGTGGTTTAGTAATATCTTTTATTCAAAATACAAGTTTGAATAAACCTGAAGACATCTAAAGACTCAAAAGTTGACGCTGTCTCATTGTACAGGCACCACTTTGATTCCCAATAGATAGCTGGTATTTTTTTGCTTTTGCCCTGGAAGAAATATGTTATTCTGAGGCTGTCACAGGTGTCATGAAAGAGAAGATCAGAATATATTTTTCTGAAATACTTTGCCATAGACGTAAGACATTTTCTTAAATCAACAGTAATATAAAAATAATCTTTATTCATACTTAGATTTGTGACAATATTCAAGCAAGTTTATATTCTGACAGGATCTATTAGAAAATTTCACACTCCAGAGAGCATGATCACATGCTTCTCAACAACAAAAGTGAGCACTCTGTACATTTACAGAAGCCATTGAATTATGAAATACAATGCATGTTAGAATGGAGAGGAGAGTAATGAGAGTACACCCACAAAATAATTCGATTTTAAAGGCAGGGAACTCTATTCTATGACAACTTTAAATGTCATAAAAATATTTGCAATCCTTGACAGCTTCTAGAATCCCTTAGAGAACATCCAATATAGCTTGTGACCATGTCAAGAAAATTGTTTGTAATTACCAAGCAAGGAACTGTGACCTTCAGAAAAAAGTTAAGACTGTTTCAATTTCTTTGAGGTAATTTTACAGTATTTTGATAACGGTAGCATTAATGTCAACAATAATAAATATTGAAGATTTTTTCATTTAGAGTGTTTTAGAATAACATTTGTATTTGTGAATGATGTTAAGCATAATCAAAATGACAAATACAACACTTGAAAAACATTAAGTTTAAAGGAAATCCTGAGAGGGAAAAAAATAGGTCTGCATTAACAGTGAAAACTGACTTTGTCAATCACACAGATGTTTTTATGTAAAGCCTGAACTGTTTGCCACAGAGGAAACCATTCCTACCAACTCAGTCTAACTTACCAAAAAATTTCAGTGGTTGCTAAACCCAAAATCTTCACATGTTTGCAGCTGGAGAAAACACTTTTGCTGCTACTAATGATCTGTGTTATCCCTTTTCTCTCTCCCTCTAGGGGCTGCCCATTTTGACAAGGCAGGAAGGGATACACAAGTATTCAGGGCTATTACAGTTGCTGTAACTACTAAAAAAGAAACACAACATTATAGCAAAACAAAACTTAAAAGCACAAATTATTATTGTCTTATGCTAGAAACTCCTTTTCGTAAACACAAAAGGTGATGTGTTCATTTTACAGTCTCTGATTCTGCTGTAGCTATCTTCTATTTCTGGAGTCGACTTTATTATTCTAGGCTTTTCTACCTGTACATCTCCCATATGCAGGTACACACAGGAACTTGGAAACAGGTTTTTTCAGTTTACTCAAGTGGCTCACTCCCCTTTGTCCAAGCATGCATCCGGTATCCTAGCTTGTGGAGAAAAACTCAATACACTCTACATTATTAGCAATGCAAGGATATAAAATCATTACCAATAGCAGATGGAAGAACACTGACTACGCCCAGCAGGAGGCAGTGTAGGAGTGGTCTCCATTTGCCCAGGCGTCACTTAGCAAACTANCTTCAGAGGAAGGGGAGGGGACTGAACCCACTGCGCGAACCTCCTTCACCCACTCCAAAGCTGAGACACTACACCTCCCCTGCAGCCTCCTGTAAGGCTTGAGCAATCTTTCCCCCAAATCCAGCCGCAAAGTCCCAGCTTTTGTTGAATTGGAAGGTTTTAGTTTACATTAAGCCTACTAGGTTTTATTGCCTTTGAAACCCATTGTGCTAATAGAAAAGTAAAATAATAATTCTCTAGTTTTGTTTGTCATAACTTTTAGGCAGCATAGATTAAAATTCATTAGATTATTTCTTTCCTGGATGAGACTTTATGCAAAATCTTCTTATAAAGTACTATCTTATAAAAATAAAATCTTGTTTAAGTTGTATAAGAAACTCTTTGTCTTTCTGATCATTCTTACCTAAACTTATTCCATCTATACTGTATTCACTTTTGCATAATCTGGATCAGTTAAGCATTTTGTGTTTGACTTAGAGGTATCTTCTTTTAAGACGTTAAAAATAACCTTTATATTCATAAATATTTTTTAAATATGTTTGCTGTTTTAAATATAAACACAACAACAGATAAATTTGTAAGTGAATTTAGGATGCATCTTAGTATTCAGTCTTGTCAACACTGTTCTCTGTGTAGTCATGCAATTACAGTAATTAGTCCACTATTGCAAAAATTGCAAGTCACATCATCTTTTTGTAATGCTTGATATATGCAGGCAAAAGGATTTCAACAATTCTTTCATTTCAGGNAGGCGTCACTTAGCAAACTAGGAGTTAAATGCCTCCCTGACATCCTATTTTGTCATATCTTGGAAGCTAAGCAGGGCCAGGCCCAGTTGGTACTTGGATGGGAGACCTCCTGGCACTACCAGGGGCTGTAGGTTCTAGTCCTGAGGACTTCACTGTCACCATCCAAGCTTGCTTGGCCATGGCAGATGAACCTTAGGAGTTAAAGGGTGGGGCCAGTTCTACGCACACGGTGTCTCATCTAAAAAATCCACTGCTCAGACTCAAAGGACACACCCACATGGGTAGAGCCCTTCCCAAATCTTTGTTCACAAAGCCTAGCCATACATACTTAGCAAACTACTTGGAGCAAGTAAGTTACATGTCCCTTTTAGACAGTCCATGAACTCTACTTAACACCCATCCAAGGTTTTAGGCTGCAAGCACCACTGTGCTGGATAGGAATTCTTCTTTGCTCTCACACAAACAAGCAAAGTTTAGCATGAGCTGAGGACCCTGGCTCCACTGTGCAATCTCCTCCCCATACCCTGAGGTAGGTATTACACTCCACACCCCCAACCTCCTGTAAGGTGGACAAAGTGGCAGGGAGAGGTTTGGCTTTACTTAGCAAGCTACTTAGCTTTTTTCAAGGCACCACTTTGCTTCCCCAAAGAGTCCTGGGCTTTGTTTCTCCACTTCCCCTCCAGAGGGTTTTTTACAAGCAGCCACAGTTGTCTCTCTCACACCCCACAAGGGTACAAGTAAACAGTAAGCAAAAATATCAATAAGTTAGCCAAGTTCAGAGGAAGGGGAGGGGACTGAACCCACTGTACGAACCTCCTTCACCCACTCCAAAGCTGAGACACTACACCTCCCCTGCAGCCTCCTGTAAGGCTTGAGCAATCTTCCCCCCAAATCCAGCCTCAAAGTCCCACCTTTTGTTGAATTGGAAGATTTTAATTTATATTAAGCCTACTAGTTTTTATTGCCTTTGAAACCCATTGTGCTAATAGAAAAGTAAAATAATAATTCTCTAGTTGTGTTTG
The DNA here is from genome assembly GCA_013396695.1 of Sakesphorus luctuosus. Lineage (NCBI taxonomy): Eukaryota > Metazoa > Chordata > Aves > Passeriformes > Thamnophilidae > Sakesphorus > Sakesphorus luctuosus. Next base: position 4,018 of record VWZD01001912.1, on the reverse strand, counting down.
TCATAACTTTTAGGCAGCATAGATTAAAATTCATTAGATTATTTCTTTCCTGGATGAGACTTTATGCAAAATCTTCTTATAAAGTACTATCTTATAAAAATAAAATCTTGTTTAAGTTGTATAAGAAACTCTTTGTCTTTCTGATCATTCTTACCTAAACTTATTCCACCTATACTGTATTCACTTTTGCATAATCTGGATCAGTTAAGCATTTTGTGTTTGACTTAGAGGTATCTTCTTTTAAGATGTTAAAAATAGCCTTTATATTCATGAATATTTTTAAATATGTTTGCTGTTTTAAATATAAACACAACAACAGATAAATTTGTAAGTGAATTTAGGATGCATCTTAGTATTCAGTCTTGTCAACACTGTTCTCTGTGTAGTCATGCAATTACAGTAATTAGTCCACTATTGCAAAAATTGCAAGTCGCATAATCTTTTTGTAATGCTTGATATATGCAGGCAAAAGGATTTCAACAATTCTTTCATTTCAGGATAAGAAATGCTTTAACATTTTAGTAACCGTGGGATATGACATACTTTTCTTAGCCCTTTGAAGAATACAATTGGCTTCTAAATGAAGGAGTTGCACATTTGAATCCATGCTTTGGTGTACAGTCTGTGAACATACCAACGTATTCTCCTCACTTCTTGGGATAATATAATCCCTGGGGTAGTTAGAAGTGAATTTTCAAGAATGCTACCAGTAGGGATTTGCAGGGGAAGCCATTTAGGCAATAAAGAGATGTCAAAAAGAAAGAGAGAAAAAAATACAGAGTAAAAATGCATTTGTCAGCTCTGGTTCATCAATGAATTTTTGTTATAATGTCTTTTATGGAATGAGATGTCATTACTAAGTTGTGTATTGCTTCAACATAGCCATCCATTACAGTAAAGCAGCAATAGCACATTCCATTAATCACAGACACAAGGTTAAATAAAGATGTAAGCATATTGGGAAAGAAAAGCTTCAAGTATACGTCACCTTAATATATTAAACAAATGTCTTAGAAGGGGTTACAGGCCTGAGAGAATAATAGTAGTAATATTAAGCAGAGTTGCATTAACCATGCTAAACTCAATAATACTCATTTATATTGCTGTAAAGAAATTGATTGTTTGAGTTGTCTGTCATATGGTACATAACATTTGGAATCAGAGGGAATTTACTGAAAAAATGAGTTCGAATTGAATCAATCCATTTGCTTTGATAAATATTCCTTTCAAATCTATTTTTTTCTTACACTTTACTAAGCTGTTCCTTTTACATTATAGAGATGGATGCACACAGAATCCCTAGTCAATTCATTCCCATGTCAGTGGTCATTCCAGCACTCTGTACTTTTATAAATAGGGACCCCAGTATCAGAGAGGATAACTTCGTGGGATGTTGTACTATGGTTGACTTATATATTACGAAAGGTTGTTGGAACAGTAGTCATTCCCATTTTGCTCCATTCTGATTTTTCCATCTTTTTCCTCATTTTTTCATTTATCAGTTCTGTTTCTTTCTTTTGAACTGTTCTTTCTGCCATTGTGCATCTTTCCTATTCAACATCCCATTTCTATTTTCTCTTCAGCCTGTGTAAAAAGTACCATTGCTCTCAGTAACTATGGACATTTATGCTGCTCTGCAAGACTAAAATACAGAAGCTAAATAACAAAGTCCCTGCCAAACTCAGCTTGCAATCTAAGGGATCAGAAATATAGTCATTGTTGCTTAACTACATTTTTTGCTTATGTGCCAGGTTTGAACAGATTTGGTCATGGGTTGAAATTTTCCCTTAGTAATATCAAGACATACTCCTTCTGCCTCAGGCTAGTTAACCTCCTAGGTTCAATTTGGACACTTTATTGTCAAATTGTCTTTTGTCATACATATCTGCCATTAGTCCTTGAGAAACGTTCACTGACAAACATTCTACCCAAGTGTTCTAAAAGCTTGATGTTGTTTCATGTTTTCTTCCTCTCATCTCTAAGTACAGCTAATACAGCCCAGAGCTAAGTTATATTTAATTATCCTAGTATTTTAATTTGAGTAAAAAAACTTCTGTAATGCTTTTTCCTCACCATATTTAGTTCTTGCAGCCTTATAATTATTTTCTTTTTACACTTTACTGCAATACAATTCTCCGGGCTGTTGTGGCCTCACCTCAAGTACTGTGTACAGTGTTGGGCACCGCAATATGAGAAAGATATTAATGTACTAGAGCATGTCCAGAGGACAGCCACAAGGACAGTAAAGAGTCCAAAGGAGAAGTGTGTGAGTTGTGGCTGTGGTTGCTTGGCTTGTTCACCTGGAGGATGAGGGACCTCATCACAGTCTCCAAGTTCTTCACGAGGGAAAGAGGAGGGGCAGGCACTGATGTCTTCCTTGTGGTGACCAGTGACAGGACGTGAGGGAAGGGCCTGAAGTTGTGTCAAGGGAGGTTTAGATTGGATATTAGAAAAAAGTTCTTCACCTAGAGGGTGGTTGGACACTGAAATAGGCTCCCAGGGAAGGGGGCACAGCACCAAGCCTGACAGTGTTGAAGAAGTGTTTGGACAATTCCCTCAGGCACAGGGTGTGATTCTTTTCAAATTACAGATGCCAAAAATTGCACATATAACTTCTTCTGTGCTACATGAAAACTGCATTTCCTCCTCTGGTTTGGCTGCTGCCCCTCCAACTGTTACCAGGTAACTCAGAGGTGTGGCTTGCTCATTAGCAGGGGGTTGACAAGGCTTTAAGAACATCTCTGGGGAGCACGAGCGACCTGGAGCGTGGCAAACAGGAGCGGGCAAACAGGGG
>VWZD01001911.1:56963-73425 GCA_013396695.1 Sakesphorus luctuosus | reverse complement strand
GGTACGCAATCACAGGCATCACTCTGCTGCTTTGCCCATGAACATGCATGATTTCCTTAACCATTATCACCACTAGGCAGAGATTGTAAATCCCATTTATACAATCCCCTTTACTTTAAAAATACATGGAACAATGAACTGCACCTCTGGGTCAAGCTTTGTATAAAAACCTTAAAGACTGTGGTAGTAATTTGTCTCAGAGTTACAGCAGCATTGAATTATATAAGGCTGTAAGCAACACTGGAGGCTTTATGTATAACTCTATGCAACACCCCAAAGCATGCAGCCATCTCAACAACCTCCAAGTTCAGTGGTATAATGTTTTTCCCAATTGCAAACTCCATAATATTTTTCTGCAGAAAGATATGTCACTGCAAAATATCTAAATATACTGACAGTAGTTTATACAAACCAGATAGCAAAACAAGCCTAAGAAACTGTAGGTAAGAACTGAAGGTAAGAAAATTCCCTGATCTTATTTCAGTAGCTGCCATGAAAAACTATTATTTTACTAGATGTCAGGCTACATAAACTTGCCCAAGATTGTTGAAAGTGAACTGTGCTCAAGAGGCCAAAAGGATTTCAGTGCCTCAACTGATTCTCCTGGGCCAGCTGAGAAGAACTGTGATATTACCCCTTGAAGCTTGCTTCCTCATTTAGCGATGCCAATATTGTTCAGCCTTGCTAATGGAAAGGGACATACCATTGCTTCAGTACAGTGAAACAGTTTAGAGTTTCTAGTAGAGTTATAGAAATAAAAACCCCTCATTCTTTGGCTTTTAGGATTTGTGATTTGACCCTGGAAAGAATTAAGATTAAAAGGCTGAAGATACACAGCTGGGATACAGTGGGCTGCTGAGAAGTTGAAATAAATAGTTTTCATAAGAACTAGCCATTTTAACCCCATGTTAGTGTTTGCATATTAATTTACAGATATTTGTCCAAGATAGACTGAGATGAAGATAGTCTGTATTTTAAGAAAGGGCTATCATTTCTGCTAGGAATAGAATCAGACTGCAGGAAATGTGACTTCGCTCAGGCCTTGAAGAATTGCTAAAAGGAGCCCATATGCTCAGTAAACTACTCCTGGGAGTACAGCCATTCTAATAGCGTGAGAAATGCCAAAGCACCTAAATAGTGTTCGGTTCAAGCAGAGGCCAGTTAGATTGAACTTGCTGGGTAAGCTATAGATACCACACCCTACCTTACCCTTGAGCACTTACAGTGGGAGCATCTTTTCATGTTATATTGAAATGAAATGAAGTCTGTTTATTTGTAAAATAATTGCAATTAAATAAGTTAAATTGTAGAAATTAAAAGAGGAAAGCATGGGAAGTGACAGCATTAATGCAAAGGAGAGCTATAGTAATACCACATACAATTGTGCTAATCTAACCAATGAACAAAGAGTACTGTAAGATTGTGAGACAGATTCATAACGAACACAAGACTTGCAAAGCCATTCAAATTTCTTTTTGCTCAGCTTGGATTGCAATTTAAACTTCCTGGCTTTGTAAGCCAGTTGTGATGTATTAGTACTGTCTGGAACCATGAAGACATTCAAGATCCGGAAACTTTCCTATCACATGAAACTGAATATTGTTAAGGTGCATATTTTCAGTTTTAGCAAAATGTCAGGGAACAAACTGCCAATTCCTATTTTTGTTGTTCCAGCAGTGTAGATGTAAAGTATGATACACATTTGTCATGTAAGAAGTGGAAGATTGGAAGATTCTTAATTATATGTTTATCATCAATATTATGCTAATTTCTATAGTGCAGTATAAAAAAATTCAAGTTAGCTATATTACTAGCAATAGAAACTGGTCATGTATCCAAGGCAAAAATAACTCTCAGAGAAAAAGAATCACAATCATAAAGGACAAAATAAGTAAATCACCAAAGCGCAACACAATTTCAACAGAAGCTAAGACATTATTCCCAGCATCCATTAACTCAGTCTCTAGAGAGGCTGCTCTTCAGTTTTGTGTAAATGAACGAACTATTGAGGTCCACACACTGAAATCCCTAGCACAGTGAAGCCCTGGGAAAGTTGCTTGACACTGAGACACCTATTAAGCCTGTTTAAATTCTTTTAGGGTTGCATTCCATAATGCAAAGATCAATGTAAAATCTTGTTCATTCCATAATTTAGGAATGGTCCTCTTTCTTCTTGTTAGTTCTCCCCACTATCCCAGGAAACTGCTTAACATTTGCAATAATACTTTCTTCTGCCACTTAACTCTTCCTCCGAAGTGCCTCCATGCAGTGCAGCGCAATAGATGTCTACACTTGTCATTGATCTTCCATCCTCAGAACCTTTGATTGCTCTTGTAAGGCCATAACTCCTACATAGTAGCTGAAAAGTTTGAGAGTTAGTTCTGTTCCATGTTTAATTTTACTAAGAAGGTGTCATGGGTTTAGCCAGGTGGGCCTAAATTTAGTCTTTAAAATTCAGATTAGGCCTAGAATTGTCAGCTGACTTGAGCTGGGCTGGGCTAGCTAACAGCTGACTTCTTTTAGCCAATAATATTGTATTCCATACCATACTACATCATCTCAAAAGAAGTAAAATCCAGTGTGTGGGAGGGGCTGGGGCAGTTGCTTCACAGCTGTGGTCCCAGCAAGACACACTGTGCTGTCCCAGGAGGGTTGGGGAGGCCCAAGCCCACAGCACCGGCTCCCCATCATGTTATCTTAGGGAAGTAAAATGTTTGTTCTTAGTTCTTCTCTTTGCTTAAGTCTGTCTTTGGAGAATTGACTTCTTTAGAATGATTTGTAGTTAGAATGGTAAAATCTGTGCTTACTGGGGAGTGGGAAGTTATATATATAACTTGTATAAGTGTGTGTTATACTGTAGTTTTCTTTTAATTTTCTCTTTTCTGTACAAATGCATGTAGTTAGTTTAGCATAAACCTGGTTTGAGTTTTTTTTCCCCTCTCCCTCTTCTTTCTCCCTTTGGCTGGTTGGGGGGAGGAGGAACCCTTTTTTCTCTGTACTTGGGCAGTTGGCATTTCGCCAGCTCAACCCAAGACAGAAGGATTCCTATTTTCCTGGACATCATCAAGAAACTGATTTACAGGTCAAATTTCCATCTAAAACATTTCTGTTTCCATCCACTGTGGGAGGGTTGATGGGTAGATGGTTGAAGGAAGGATCAAAATGGACAAAATACTTTTGACAGCACCAGTCAATTCTAAAGGTGTGATTACTTTCCAGTCTCTAAAACTTTCCGTTGAAAAAGGCTTGTTTTTAATTCAAGTACAATGGATTTTTTTCCCTTTACATTAGAAATACAAGTGAATGAAGCAGTTTCATTTTTAAGACAATATATTGGGTTCTTTTATTCATTAAATACTCTGGATTCTGGTATTTCATAAGTTCAGTTCATGAATTCATAGCCTTACAGGGTTGAAAGTGACCTGAAAGATCCTCTAGTTCCAACCCTCCTGCCACAGGCAGGGACAACTTCCTCTAGATCAGCTTGCTCAAAGCCTCAGCTAACCTGGACTTGAAGGAGGTTTATTTTAGTACATAAGCTAAAGTAATTTCTTGGATTTATAGGATTTCATAGTGAATATTAACTGCTGTTAACTGTGTACTGGCTTGGTGCTAAGACAAACCTTCATTCTTCAGAAATTTCAAGACAATAGTGGGATGTCGGGATCAACCCCTAAAGACCTGAAGTCTTTCAACCCTTCATGTTCCTTCCCCCTCTCTCCATGTGTTTTTCCCTGAGGCTGCCTAATAGTCTGTGCCACAAAGGTACCATGATGTTTCCCCTAGGTTGGGGAAGGCCCCACGCCCCTCCCCTGCCCTGCCCTGCCCTGCCCTGCTGTGGTGGAGCCCATCAGTCCTGAGGTGGCACAAGGCGGCAGCTGTTCCCCAGACCCCCAGCAGGACCTGTAGTGTGCACTTTTATTTCCTCCTCCCCCCAGGTATCCCTCAAGGTTCCTCCTCATCCCTAAGCCTCTATTGGTCCTCTGGCCTGCCCGTCTCTGCCCCCTGAGCCTAATCCTGCCCTCAGATTCCCTCACTGGATGTTAATGGGTTACTGACTGATGTTTCACCCAATCCTTACACCCCCTTCCAAGCCAGTTCCTGAACGAAGGCCTTAAAAATACCCTCATCCAGAAATAAAAGGCTTTTGAGTTATCCACCATCCTCATGTGCATGTGTGTTCTTCAGGAGCCAATCCTGTCCCCCAGTTCCCAATAGCAGGAATGTTCTGTCTTCTGAATGGGGACAGAGGTATTCTTGTTGGGAGCATATTACTAGCTCTTCAGGCAGTTCAGAGGTTTGCAAATAGAGTGGCCTAGGGAAATGACAGCAACTGAAACCCACACCTGCATGGATCTTCTAGGCTCTCCTAGAAAACATACCACACTGATTATTTGTAGCACATGGCTTCTCATTGTCCCCAGAGCATAGGAGGTCAGGAAGTGCATGCAGAGCAGGTCATATTGCTGTCCTACTTTTCATCTTGCTGTTGAAAAATTTACTTTTGACTTCTTAAAGGCAGTCTCTCCCCTCTTTTTCCTTTGCGCACCACTTGATGTCAGCTAGTCTTTCCTTATTAGTTTAAGGGGAGAGATGTTTATTCACTACAATAGCAGCTATACAGTCGAGCTCAAGACCTGTCACAAACCCAGTATGGTCTGTGTTTGGCCTTGCACTGATTAAAAAACCCATAGTGTCACAAGATAAATGCCAATGAAAGTGGTGCTGAAGGCTGATCCTATTTATTATGGGAACTGAATAGTGTTATCAAAGCTGTCAGGTGTAAAAGTCAGTTAGTACAAACAACCTCTTTATCTTTGAAAGGAATAAGATAAAGAGAATACATTCAGTTATTGCCAGGAGTGACTCTTCACCCATCCACAAGACAATTATTTTAAGTGCTACAAGGAAAGGAAATATGTCATAATTTAAAATGTCTTGAATTGCTTCCATCCCTCCCAGTTCTACCAGGAAAGTATTTAACATGGAACAAAAACACTGATATCAATAACCTCTCTTTCTCATCTTTTAACAGTAACTGCACTAACACCTCTGGATAGGGAACAGTAGGGAACAAACTGGACTATGAAATATGGAAAGAACAAGTCCTGTCACAGACCCACATGGAGAATGATGCCAACAAGCAGTCCGGACCTAACTAGCAACATACATGAGAGATTTGTTCTTGGAGTTTGAAAGTTATGCATTTTACTTGTATGAGTTTTAGTTCAAAAGGTTTTATTGTGACACTCCCTGCATGGTTGCCAACTCTTCCATGCATTCCCCCTGAGGCTTTGTTCCTGATGACTCATCATTAGGCACAGGGGTTGTATCATGGGACAGGACTGCCCCGCCTGGAGGGCATCCCCCTCACCCCTGGCCCGCATTGCCAACACAGCTGCCGGTGCTGCTGGAGTGATCCCGATGGTCCAAAGCAGGGTGGCACCATGTTGGGATTGCCCTGCCTTGAGATGCCAATGTATCCTGCGGAAACATGCCCTCCCCTCCTGTCAGCTTTCACCTCTGACCTAACCCCATTGGTTATCTCACCCGTCTGTTCCCAATCCTTCGGTTCCTATTGAGTTTGATCTTTCCATTCCCCCTCTTGGCTCACCGAGTGTGCAGGTCACTTCCCCTTCTGGAACCCTTAACCAATCCTGTCCAAATTCCAGCATCTTCCCCTCAGAACCCTATAAAAGCCTCCTGATTTCACAATAAAGGGTTCTCACCATGAGTCTCCTGGAGTGAACATCTCTCTTGCACTCCCTGGCTCAGAGGGACTTGCAGGGACTGTCTCTCCTGCCCCCCAATTATAATTGGAGCCCAACCAGCTCCTGCCCCCTGTATAATTGGAGCCCAACCAGCTCCTGCCCCCTGTATAATTGGAGCCCAACCAGCAACGAACCCCGATGAATTTTCTGCTGTGTAGAGATTTCTCCAGGATCCCTGGCACAAGTGAAGGAGTGGTATAGCTCCTCACTCAATACAGTGTCCACAGCTAAGCGTCTGGATCACAACCTACTACGCCAAAGGTGGGCAGCAGCAGTGCAGTTTCTTTCCTTATTTCCCCTACACAAGTTTAGAAAAAATGGGGGTGCTACCTTCCAAACACCATAGAGAAACATATAAACACCTGAAAACCATAATATATCTTCATGGCCACCCTATAGGCAAAGAGTCTCTTAAAGTGTTGATAAAATGAATTTTTGCTAACAAATATGCTGTTCCTTATAACATAACTTATGCAGAATGGGACAAACTTGGAAAAAGACTCTGGAAGGCTACACAAACTAATGATACTCTGGCATTGCAGGTGACTATGGCTTGGAGAATTATTCTAGACACATTAGATAAAAATGAAACTAGAAAAATGCATGTATGTGAGGAAGGGACAGAACAGATTTGCATTCAATGTGTGTGGCAGGCATCGTGTATAGAATTACAGAAAGAAAATACATTTTCAACACTTCCATTACACACATTTCACTGCATGCCTGGCAGGAACACCCCAACCCAAGATGGCAGTGGCTGTGTGGCCAGCCCGTCTCTTGTTCTTTACACAAAGAAATCACGTGCCTAGATGCTATGTCACAAGGCGGCCACACTTACCCCTCCGTGCAGCCAGAGGACACTGCACCTCTTGTATCACCACTAAGCAGCAGTGTTTACCCCACCACTAGGTGCTGCTGTCACTCCCACAGTAGAACCTGCTGANCTGGAAACAAAAGGAAAATTTTTCTCAGTGAAAACAGAGAACAATTTCTAATGTTGGACACTTTTAAGATTCAGCTGGAAAGGGTGCTTGGCTACATTATCTAGACCGTGCATTGTGGGAAACAAACAGGACAATGAAATATGGAAAGAACAAGTTCTGATACTGACCCACACAGAGAACAGCGCTGGCAGAAATCCTGGGCCGTACTAATAGAAAACATGAAAGACTTTGGTGGTGGGATTTTGAAAGTTATATGTTTTACTTGTATGGCTTTGAGTTCAAAAGCTTTTTATTGTCACCCTCCCCTGTCTTCCCCAGGGGCTTTGTTCCCGATGAGTCATCACAGGGATTAAGTGCCAGGACTGTCTCCTCCGGCTGGGATGGCCCCACCCAGGGGGCATCCGCCCGTCCTCCGGACTGCCAATGCAGTCACCGTTGCGGGCAGAGGCTGCAGCTGCTGCTGAATGGCGGCAGCCAGGACTGGTTGGGACTTCCCTCGCCGGTTCGGACCAGGGCGGTCCCTCTTTGGATTTGGCTCTGCCTCAAGGAGGCAATGCAGCTGCTGGCGGCGCGCCCACCTCTGTTGTTAATTTCTGCCTATATCCTAACCCCTTCATCAGTTTACCCACCTATCCCCAATCCCTGGGTTTCGATGGGGCTTGATCTTTCCATTTTCTGTATTCACTAGCTGAGCATGGACGTCATTCCCCTTTTGGAGCCCTTACCCAAACCTGTCCTAGTTCCAGCACCTTCCCCTCAGAGTCCTTTTAAACCCTCATGGTTTCTCAATAAAGATGTTCTCACCACGAGTCTCCTCTGAGTGAACGCATCGCTTTCTCGTGCCCCCCAGCTTGAAGGGACTTGCGGGGACCGTCTCCTAACCCCCTAACGTTGCATAACTGACATCCAACTAGCAACAAACCCAGCGAATTTTCTAGCATGTAGAGACTTCTCCAGGATTCCTGGCACAAGTGAAGGAGTGGGGTAGCTCCTCGCTCGATAAGGTGTTCCACAGCTAAGTGTCTGTGTCTCAACCTACCGCAACGAAGGAAGGCAGCAGCTGTGCAGTTTTTCCTTCCTTATTTCCTCTACCCAAGATTTGAAAAAAAATGGGGGGCACTACCTTCAAAATGCCATAGAGAAACATAGAAACTGAAAACCATAACATATCTCCATGGCCACTCTATAGACAAACAGTCTCTTAAAGGGCTGGCAAAATGGATTTTTGCTAACAAATATGCTCTTTCTTATAACATATGCAGAATTGGATGAGCTTGGAAAAAGATGCTGGAAGGCTATACAAAGTAATGATATTCTGGCACTCGGGCAACCGTGGCTTGGAGAATTATTCTAGACACATTAGATAAAAATGAAACTAGAAAAATGCATGTATGTGAGGAAGGGACAGAACAGATTTGCATTCAATGTGTGTGGCAGGCATCGTGTATAGAATTACAGAAAGAAAATACATTTTCAACACTTCCATTACACACATTTCACTGCATGCCTGGCAGGAACACCCCAACCCCACATGNGAACACCCCAACCCAAGATGGCAGTGGCTGTGTGGCCAGCCCGTCTCTTGTTCTTTACACAAAGAAATCACGTGCCTAGATGCTATGTCACAAGGCGGCCACACTTACCCCTCCGTGCAGCCAGAGGACACTGCACCTCTTGTATCACCACTAAGCAGCAGTGTTTCCCCCACCACTAGGTGCTGCTGTCACTCCCACAGTAGAACCTGCTGATGTAGTGCACCCCACTGCATCATGGGATGCCGCTGTGGAGCTCTCTGTACTGCTCGGGGGCGTGGCATATTCCATTACATTACAGGGTGGAGCAGTCCTCCCTGCAGCATTGCCCATAGGCGTGTTGTACCCTGCTGCATCACAAGGAGGAGTTGTCCCTCCCGCAGTGACCCCAGGTGGTATTTTTGCTGCAGTGCCACTGAGAAATGCTGCTGTTTTCACCATACCAACGAGTGGCAGTTATTCCACTGCCCAACTTAGTGGTGCTTTCTCCACAGCTGTACAACCGACTGGCACCCTCCAAAGGAGGGCGGGCCACTCCCCCTGGCCCTGCCCACTTCCGTGTTTACAGAAGCTGCCATCAGCCAAGATGGCAGCCCCCATAGCTGTCTCACATCACACAACAGGCAACAGCAGCAGGAGATTTAGAATTAGTGAAAGCATTCCCTGTTTTTTACCATCCTAATGGCCCACCCATCTATGAGTCTGTATCCTTTCCAGTTCTGAAAGACGTGAAAAAGGCAGTTTCCGATTCCCTGTATGCTATTACTGTTTTAAAGTCACCTTCCGCAGCATACACCCACACTAAATGACATTAAAACACTAACTAACACATACTTTACACACATACAAGCCTCGCTGTTTGAAGACGAATGGCAAAGATTAATTAGAAAACAGGCAGAGGTTCCCTTCTCCACCACTGGTGTGACAGTACTGGACACATTTAATAGACTGGAGTTTGACCATGTATTTCCAGTTTGGCAAAAAAAAGGGATTCCTTAAAATGATTTAAACGTGTCAAAGAATTTAGCTTTTGAGGCGATTCAAACCATGGCTAAGGTATCTGAACCCAATACCATCATTCACCCAAGTGCAACCGAAACCCACAGAGCCATTTATAGACTTTGCTGAGAGACTGAAAGATGCTATTTCAAAACAAATTAAAAATCCACAGGCACAAGATGCACTGTTTTTGAAATTGGCCATTGAACAAGATAGTGACGATTGTCAGGCAATATTAAAATCCCTGAAAGATCCAACTCCAATGGATATGGTCAAAGCCTGCAAAAATGTAGGATCACATATATACACACAATCCCTGATAACTGAAGCCATGGCAGTACAACAGCAACCAAAGGAAACTACCTGCCACCATTGCAAACAACCTGAACATTTTATAAAAGACTGTCCTTCACTCAGAAAGAAAACACCTGCAATGCCACCCAGCTTGTGTACTTGCTGTAAAGAAGGTTTGCACTCAGCAAGCACTTAAAACTGAAAATGCTAATCTGCACCTGCATGAGACCAAAAAGACACTTATGGCCAGAACGTATCATCAGTTACTGACCCATTGTTTTTACATTTTAACACCAACTCTAAAGGGAGTTGGGTAAACTTTTCTTTTACAGGCAAAAATATTTGGAACTGTCAATGACGAAACCTTTTTTTTAATTGTTGTTTGTTTTTATGGTAACTGTGGATGTGATTTGTGTTAGCATGGTCACATACCCTAGCCACTCTCTGTTTTAAGCATATGTTTTACAGCTTTGCCAGTTGTTGTGTCTGCAAGATCATCTCCATCATCACCATCATCCTGATCCATGTGGCCATCACATCATCAGAGCCTTCTACTATACCTCCTCCACTTTCAGACTGAGTCACAGTTAATCATAGAAACTTACGGTTTTCCATGGCTAAATCCTTAAAAACTGATTCCCTATGTCTTTTTTTCGAAGAAGTAATTCTTGCTGCTTTTCTTTCCTGCCAGAACAAATATTAATCCCAATACTATCATTAATTTAACCCATCCACTTTCTATAAATGAGGTAATACCTGGACAAAGCCTTCCAAACTAGTTATTATACTGTGCAAAATTACTGAAGTCTGCATTAAGTCTCTAATACAGCTCAGGCAATTATCTTCATTTCTTGGCATCTTCTACCAGCGTCCACCCCCATATACCTAAGCAGGTCTGACCCAGTGAGATTTAGACCATCAGCAGGAATTTGCAAGTACATGTACGTGCACTGTGATATCATCCCCACTGCTTTGCCTCAGCTGGTGGTGCTTGCATGGCCTAGTCCTGAAATTGTGTAGTCAACAGAAGCCACTATAAGCATTAAACTTCTGGGCAGCCCCTACAAAACCAAACTTTCTAATTACAGCTGATACCATTTGACTGTCTTGAAATGGTTAATCCTTATCTTGCTTTAGTTAATCAAGTAAATAGATTAATAGTCCCTGTTGACAGCAGTTACCTAGCAGAGACTATAGTCTGAATCACCTATTCTGAGGTTTCCTGATCCTAATTAAACTTTGCCTGCCTCAGGAGAAGAGCCACATTGCAGCCGCAGGAGGTGGCTAAGCCTAAAGATCAAGTTTGACTTCAGGCTCAGGTTATTTGCAGCCAGATAATTGTTAACACTGCAGATTTAAATTTTTTCAGGTGGTTTACGGTGGGTCTGTAAAGTCTTAAATACAGTAAAATATTTCAAACCTACTTTTGTTGTCTTCAAGGTAACCCAACCTGTAGTTCTTGGAGAGTCTTCTGTCACTAGCCTTTCCCCTATCTGGTCTGCTCTGTCCTATGCTTGTTCCTCTGATAATCTGCATCTAGGAAGGTGATATCTGAAAGCACTGATTTTAGATGGAGGAACACCATACTTTGCTGTAGGTGAAGAATGTGCAAGCCCAAATTCTAACCCTTTAGAAATTTAAATTATCTCTCTGATTTGTATGGAAGTTATTCTTTGTGCTTGATGAAGAGAGGTCCAGACACATGGTCAGTCCAATAAATAGCCAGGAATAGAGAAATATGGAGGTTATACAGGCTGGTTCTACATGCTCTTTAGACATAAGGAAAGTCTTTTAACTTCGACTCTAAAGGCATGTTCCTTATACAATGATTAAGTAATTTAAAAAAAAAACACAAACAACAAATATTTAGGGAAATACCTATTTACTTACAAATACTTCATGATGTCAAGCATAGAGTCAAGCAAGCTTTTGACCTTCGAGGACACAAAGTGCTACTCTGAAATTCTGTTTTATTTTTAAAATGTAGTTTTCGATCTATAGACCCTTTTCACTGAAGTAAGTTCAAGTCCAGAAAGTCATGCAAATACCTCAATGTGTATTTTATACTGTCACAGATGTCCTTCCAGACAACCCTCATGCCTACAGAGGAACCCAAGCTGCATTCATTATCTCATCCCTTTACCTAGTATTTTGGTCTCACTCTCTTAGGTGATGAAGAAGCCGTGTCTACACACACCATCTATCATGTGCCCATCTCTCAAGGACTATCAAAAGTGAAAATTAAATGTCTCCAACCTCTGGTGGTAGATGGTAGAAATTTCCCTCTTCTCTTTCAGACTGTGCATACATGGAACATCAATGCAGTGTTATTTGAGAACTACTGGGCTCCATTTACTTCTCTGTCTGGAAGAGCAACACAATGTGATTGAGAAACCAGAAACTGTGCTGGGAAGCATTGGAGCACAGGGGCTAAAGGTGATATGCTTGCTTATGGCAGGCTGTACAACAAGATACAGAGGGCTTGGAGAGTCCCAGGCCCTGGTGCTGAAAGCAGACTTGGGCAAAATAGCTGCACTTGGCTGCCATATCCAGCTCCTGGGGAGGATCCATGAGCATCCAGTGCCACACTGCCTGTCTGCCTACTCCTGGGGTTGTAGGGAAGACTACTTCCTGCAAAAAGGGGTGATAAGAAGAGGCTGCTTTTTAAGTTTGTATTTGGCGCTTCTGTGAAAGTTTAGAAGGCAAAGAACATAAATTTTTTTGCATAAAACACATGGATATCTAAAAATAAATGGGATTGCTATCCCGGAAAGAAGGTTGTACTACAGTGACAAAGCAAGAGCTAGCTGAACAGAAAGACCCACGCAAGAGGGAAAGAAACTACAGCTATTTAGATACAGGCAAGTATTTCTGCAATGGAATACTGATTACTCCTTTTTTAAACATAATCTGAAAACAAACAATACTCATTTCCCTCAAGCTTTCTTAATTTCTTCATTGTCTTTTTTTGAGTCTTTTCATTTTTTTTTTTTTGGTTTGTCTTCCTTTTTGTTTTTGTTTGTTGGTTTGGTTTTGGTTTTGTGGGTTTTTTTTCATTTGTCAACAAAGTATTCAATTATCATTGTTTGGATGGAAGTAATTTTCAAGTCAAAACTTTGGATAAAAATGTTTTTGCAGAAGGCAACATATCCCCTCAAATAAGTTAATTTGTCCACATGCAGAAGGCCTGCTTTCAGTAAGGCATAATACCAACTATCCCAAGTCCTTTGAAAATACAATGAACAGACCTCATGAACAAAGACAAATTTCCCCCTGAGGGAACCAGAAGCAGTTATTGTCTTCCTCTCTCCACTGTTTATGGAGTTCTCCTCACCTGTCCAGACTTCCATTGCTGGCATGACCCATAACTTGTTGCAAATTCATGACAGGTTTGAAACACAAACTCTCTCTTTTCTATGGTCTGACCCGTTAGACTCAGTACTGCTGGGCTAAATCTGAATAAAGACTGAAGAGAGGAGGCAGAACAAGAAGGTTATTGTCACAGTAACAGGAGGTGAACCACTAGTCACCAAGCAGTTAGGCCTGGGGAGACCTCCAGCCTCACATGACTCAAGCAAATGTCAGAGCTGAGGCTCCTACTCCATGGGAAGTAAAATCATAGAATCGCAGAAAATGCAACCCCTGAGGATGATATCAAGAGTCACAGCATTATTCCAGATATCCCCTATGCATTGATCCCCAGGAACAATATTTGAACTTTCCTTTCCATGTCACTGTTCTTCATTGTCTGTTATTTTGCCTTACTTCCATAGCTAAGAGGACAAACTTATTTTTCCTGTTTCTTCACTAACACCTGAAGGGTAAGAGCTGTATTTCACATTTATGACTATTTTCCTCTGGATCAGAAATACTTCTGAGGTAATTTTGAGCAGCAAGAACATTTGATGTCTGTGGGGAAGCTCTAATTTGAAGTATTCTCTTCTCTGACCCCAGATCTCCACTTCTAGAAAAGGCAATTTAAAGAGTTGTTAAGGATAATTAATTCCCTCCATTGAGCAGCAAGAAAGAAATATTATGAATGTGACTTCCCTTTCACTTTGCCATAAACCACACTTGGACAAAGGATTGCTGAAGCCAGTGCTTTCCTTCTAAACTGGAGTTTAAATGAAATATCAGGTTAAAATTCTGTTTTGAGAGAGGAGACCTATACATTTTGCATAGAATTAACATTTGGAATCTAAACATCTCAGTTTTACTCAGGTTTCCTCGCCAAGCTATTATTTTGGTATTCAAATATTTAGCCAGTAGGCATGCTTTGGATATTAAAAAGTGTTAAGATGACAATCAGAATACACTTCAGACATAGATCTTGTTTTGGTAGTCATTCTCATTCTATGTTAGCATAAGACCATTATTAATCAGTGTTGCTTAGGCCTTTCACATACAGAAGAGGTCAGACTTCTGCTGTTAGAAATGCCTCTCTAAGTTACAAAAATATTTCAGCTTTGTGCCTGAAGAAAATTTTTATGACAGTTATGATATTACTACCCCACCATTAAAAGGATGTTAGCTGGACAGCCTATTCTGCCACAAGCTTCCACTAAAATCTTTTATCTGCCTTTGAAAATTTTTTCTTTCATATAAAAATACGGGTTTGTAAGGAATTTTATTTTTTTGTCAGGTGCTGCCTTTATTGTAGGCAGACACCTTACAAAATCTTGTAAACTTCCAGGGTATATAATACAGTTGTTGAAAAAAATATGCTGTATCTTGGAGCCAAGCGCCTTTGCCTTTTTCACGCTAGTATCACATTGGTGTCAAAAGGTTTTCTGTTGCAAGCTTGTTAACAATTATTTTTTTTATTCTTTACTGGAAAAGTTTGCATGTGGAAATAGAAGTTCTTACTGGAATGTATGGGAAGAGGGGAGACATCATTACTGTGCTGTTTTGCTGCCTCTTGCCTTTCTTCATATGTCAAGTTCACAAAGCATTTTTCAGATTATCTTTCTTCCTCTGTATGTTCTGTTCCATTACTCTTTTAAGAGGGATAACTATCCACTCAGTGCATTTTTGTGCACTCTTGAAAAAACTAAATAAAGATGATTCAATCTTCATAACTTAGCTACAGGGACTTGCCCTGTAGCTCTCATACTTCTTCTGGTACTGTATCAACTGTCCTGTAGCTAACACTCTTCCCAGTCCACAGATCCTGTTCCAATTCCTATCTTTTCATGCTTAAGTACATATAACAGAATCATAGAATATGCTGAGTTGGAATGGACTCAGAAGGATCATCAAGTCCTACCCTTATCCCTTAACAGGATCATCCCAAAGAGTCACACCATGTTCCTGAGATGACACTTTATGAAAGCCCTCAGCATCAATATAATTCCTAAATAAAATCTTTTGTTTATCTTATCAAAGAAAAATATTAAGCTAGATAGTATGGTCTAACTTTGATAAATCTGTGTTGTATTTGATCCCAATTGTATTTCCATGGTTTATTTCAAAGACTGTCACACTATTGAGTCTAAATTAACAAGTTTGTTGCAGAGAACATTTTCACTTTCCCTTCCGTATAAAATATTGCAATTCCCTATCACAATACTCCAGCTGATCTGATAAAATTATTCAGACAGCTTACAGATAGACTTATGGTTTTGTAAGTAACTTTTAGGCTTTTGGATGAAAATTACAAGCTGTCTTGATGCAGATATGTTGTTTAGTTTCTGTCTTGTAAGGTAATTTCTATCTGTGATTCCATTCGTGTTTGACTCCTTGTGTACAAGATCAGCATAGGTCTTCTGACTGAAAACAGAATGTGCTGGTTTGAAGGTAAACCAGCAGGAGAAATGAACCCAACTCAAAAAAGAGATTGCAAGTCAAATTTACAATTTCATAAAACAATTACAATAAATACAATGATATAGAGAAAAAATGGTTTAACCCACAAAACTCAGCACCCTGGGGCATGAACAGAATGGTGTTTGTTATCCCCTGTGTTGAATGCCACATGCCCCCCCTCCCCTGCCCCCCAAGTTCAAAGTAAAAGGAAAGGAAAACCTGTGGATGAGGATGATGATCACGGTTTGATCAAGAGTGGCAGTCACAGTCCTGTTGAGGTTCTGGTCATCGTCTGGATCTGACAAGTGGTACTAGAAGTCCCCAAACTCCAAGATTATATCTTCTTAGGTTCAGGTGGGAATGTCCAGTACCTCTCTCAGGGTGAGGAATTTCACAATGGGTGATTTACTGTTGAGTCATGGTATATTTTTGGAATCCTTCATGGCCCATTAGCAGATGACCCCTCAGATTGGGTGTGAAGGTGCTAATGACTTCCCAGAAGGAAGTTATCATACCTGAGTCATGTGTGTGAAGATAGGAACACTTCCCTATCTCACAGAGTTCTTAAACACCCAGCTTGTATCCTGAAGTGTCAGGTGTGCCTTGGACAGCTGCTGCAAACAAACCATTATTAACAGTTCATGAGAAATTACATAGAAGGTGTAGAATACACAGTTTGTGTTATACCCACACGGTGATAAACTGGTCCCAGCAGCTGTAACCAGGATACATATGTAGACTATCATTGACAAATAAAAAAATCTGTATCTGTCTAATTCAAATCTTAGCTCTGCATTTATTGCATTTTCATTTATAAGGTTAAAGAACTTTTTCAATATTTTCTTTCCAAGGTCAAGTGCAACTTTGCAGACTTTTTGTTTTTAAAATTCCTGACCTTAGTTCCTTTCCTCTCCTGCATATTCTCAAAACCTCTACTCATTTAGTGTTGTCTGGAGAAAATCTGGATTACTGTTACATTATTTGAATGCAGTAGTTGCTGTCTGCTATCTTGCTTTTTGTAATAGAAATAAATTACAAAAGCCAAACAGACCCTGTTAGAGAGGTAAAAAGGCAAATTAATGTAAAAAATAATTTGTATCCCAAGGTGTAGGGCGTG
>VWZD01001911.1:18308-56957 GCA_013396695.1 Sakesphorus luctuosus | reverse complement strand
TATCAGTACTTAGTAATTTCCAAATTTCACATAAATTTGGCAGCTCTTTTTTATGTGAGAGTTCCTTTCCGGCAAAACTTTGAAAATTTCTACTTGTATCCAAATCTGAGGCTCCTTTTAGTTTTTCCTTAATCTTGGCATGGTTATCAGTTCACCATGAACTTAGCTCTATTTTCTTGACGTTTCTGAGTATATTTTGCAGCTGCCTTATACAATCCTTATAAGAACAAATCTTCATGAGAAGAACAGGGAGTAAAAGTTATGGGGAATAGTGACATCACATGCTTCATAATTGCTGCATCTAGTACTTCTCTGTTAGTATCTTTTTCCAGATTTTTGCTTTCTCTCTTCTCTTTTTGTGACTTTTCCCTATCTGGTTTTATCCCCATTTAAAAAGTTAAAGACTACAGTTATCACACAGTCAATTTTCTTGTCTTTATTTATTTGTCTTAATTTTCTCATATGCTGGTGTCTTGTGTTGAGCTGGCAAAATGCCAACTGCCCAAGAACAGAGAAAAAGGGTTCTTCCTCCCCCCAACCAGCCAAAGGGAGAAAGAAGAGGGAGAGGGGAAAAAACCCTCAAACCGGGTTTCTTCTGAAACTAACTACATGTATTTATACAGAAAAGAGAAAATTAAAAGAAAACTACAATATAACACACACTTACACAAGTTATATATAACTTCCCACTCCCCAATAAGCACAGATTTTACCATTCTCACTACAAATAATTCTAAAAAAAAGTCAATTCCCCAAAGACAAACTTAAGCAAAGAGAAGAACTAAGAACAAACATTTTACTTCCCTAAGATAACATGATGGTGAGCCGGTGCTGTGTGCTTGGGCCTCTCCTTCCCTCCTGGGACAGCACAGTGTCTTCTCTGTACCTCGGCCAAAGTGAAACTGCCCAAGCCACACCCACACACTGGACTTTACTGCTATTGAGATGATGTAAGATGGTGTGGAATACAATACTATTGGCTAGAAGAGGTCAGCTGCCAGCCAGCTCAGCCCAGCTCAAGGCAGCTGACAATTTCAGGCCCAAATCTGAGTTTTAAAGCCTAAATTTAGGCCTACCTGGCTAAACCCATAATAGCTGGCCATTTCAGATTTCAAACCTGAAGCTGCTTTTCCCCATCACATGAACTCCAGAAAAAACACCAGGCAGCTTCAGTGAATGTCAGGAACTTCTCTATACCCAGACATAGTTCACAGTACTGAAAATAGTGAACAAAAGAGGAAGGACTTGTGAGACTATTATCAAGAATGGATCAATCACACAGTTCTCCACTTTCCTTTCCTCTCTAATTCCTATGCCAGATGTTCCTTTTTTTTTTTTTAAATGCTGTTATAAAAATCTGCATTGCTTCTTTCAGTTATATGTGGCAGCTTTAACTAGCAGGCAGTTCTCCTTAATCTCTGCCCCTCAAGACTTGTGGCCTCCTCAAAAATGTGTGTATGCTTTTGCTTCAAGGATTGTACAGGTTTAATGACTAACAACCTCTTCTCAAACTCTGATTTTACCTTGATATTTTTCTTCTCCTGTCAAGTTTATGTATGCTTCTTTTCATCCATTGAACTGAAAACACTTTAGAAAGGAAGCTTTCTTTTTTATTTTATAAATGAATCAAATGAGTCACAGAGGTAAAAATGTGCTACCTATGAACTTTCATCAGATCAGTAACAGTAAGAATAAAATCTGGATCTCTTGACCCCAATCCAAAGTGTATTGTATCCCCCTGATTTAACCCCCTGAAATCAGTAAAGTGCATAACTTGTTAAGTTGCTACTCAGTACAAGCAAGAATGGCAGGAAAAGACAATTAAGTTGGAACACAAACTGCTGCTCGTATATGTGAAATACTTATTGGCTAGACTATAAGTAAAAACAAAAGCACAACAAAAAAATACCTTTGCCTAATTAGTTTTTGTGCCACGAGTGTCACAAGTGAAGTTTATCTTCCCCAGTATCAGTTAATGTGTATAAATTTTTGCTGCTGTCCATACCTCATGCTTGGTGAAATGGGTTGAGATGATAATCCTAGCCTAGCACTTGCCTAGCACTTATCTTCATTAGGTCATTCTCAATATGTAAGCTTGTATCTCCTTGCAGCTGGATATGTGTGCCTTGAGCACACCTGGTACTGAAACCGATGAGGTTACCATAGGCTGTGACCCTTATTTCTGCCTAGTAACTTAGTGTCTGGGAAGGCTGCCTCAGACTGAAGAAGCTCAATCCAAGTTACTGCCACTTCTGTTGAAGCTGGTCTGAGGCAGAAAGAGAGACAAGTCTTCGTGATTTTACTGTCTGACAATTAAAGATTTGTCTGTATGGTGTGGGACTCAATAGTTTGAAACCAGGAACATCTCTATATGCCAGCTGAAGACTGGTAAATTAAATTCAATAACACATCATAGGAAGACAATCAGATGATTTATTGGTACCCAGTGAGGATGAGGAAGAGGAGGTGAGGCTTAAAGCCAGATACCTCATGCCCTCACTCAGGCTGTAAAGGCAGGTCTCAGTTTGTTGCTCTCCTGTTGGCTTGTGTTGAATAAAACAACACGAGCTGCCTAAGGCTATTTTCCCAAGCACATTCTACATCCTGATGCTTAGGGCCTTCTTTCAAAGTGGTTTAAACTCCACTATGAAACAACTGAAGCAAAGTCTCTCTTTGCTGTGGAGAATGCCGAACGCCTTGCCATGGGACTAGTAAGAGAGAGGAGAGGAGCAAGAATGAAAATGAAAAATAAAAAAAAAGTAGAATGTAGGCTACTGCCAGCTGTTCTTTCAAATTAATTCACTTTCAGGCAGCTGTATTTGAATATAAAGCTGGATTGGCTTCAAATGTGAATTTCTTTTCACAGATCCACCTAAAATAGGCAGTAAGTTCAAAACTATGTTTTGGGAATAATTTTAGATTTCAAATGCACGTTTTCCCTCAGAATTCCCTGCCTGGCATGCTGGCTATTTTGAAAAATGTTTCTACTCACATAACCAAGGTGTCTATTGTATGTTGTAACACATTTCTACTCAGCCAAGGTGTCTGTTTGTAGTTAGTATTCAGCTTCTGTCCTGTTCTAGACTTGACATCTTAACAAAAGTATCTCTTAAAAGAATTCTGGATAGAAAGGTTAGGTGAAGTCAGATGCCATTGGCTGTTGTCAAATTAACTAAATTTCACCAGATTTTACAGAAATATGCATAGAAAAGGCTTGCCTTTTGACTGTTGAAGAATTTTGTAAAAACCAACACAGAATTAGCATTGCAAAGGTAACTTACTGATGCGTAGGTGTGATGAAAGAGGAAGTGCAGCTTGAATCAAACATCTTGAGACAACTGATAGTTTATGCTCTTTATTTTAAAGCAGAAGAAGGACCACCATTTATGAAATACAGCAAAAATAAACAGTTTCAGTCAAATGCAAAAAGTGCCATCTCTTCAAACAACAGACTGGCTTGGTGTTGGTACGCCATCATAATCATCTGAGTAGTGCTGATACTGATCAGTAAGAAGAGGCTGATGCAACTCATCCTTATTTTTCTTGGCACGTACAATACATGCAGCAGCAGCAAAGATAATTGCAACAAGGACCAGTGCAGTCACTATTGCTATAGTTATCATCTCTGTGACACGGAGAGCCCGACCTACAGGAAGAAAGCAAAAGGGAAAGCTATTAAAAGAAATGTCAAGTATATGGATGAACATCAGAGTGACAGACTGAAGCTCAGCATCCGTCATTATTCAGTGAGTTGTGGAATAGAACTAGTTTGAATTCTGTTTGATAAGATTTGTTCAAAAATGCGAGAAAGTTCAGTCTATCTTGTTCCACTCTAAAGCCAGTTCTGGATCTTTCTTCTGCCATCTGGTTTGTGAGGGATTCTCATTCTCTGCAGTGATTTATTGAAAGTATATGATATAGGAATAAAGACCTTCTGCAAGGTTAAGATCCAAATGTGAGCTTCTCCCAAAACTGAAGTGGATAGTGGGAGCTTCATGCTGGAACAATCTCTGATCAGTACCTATACTAAATCCCAAACACACATTTGCAAAGTTATACAGGAAAGGAGAAAAATGTCTTTACAAACATAGGTATTGGTGTGAAATTTGAACAACTTTGCTATATGATGCATAAACTTAGAGGGACAAAGGCATGATGAAAAGAAAAAAGGTATCTAAGTATCACTTTACCTGGCCACTCAACTTCATAGCTGTATCCCAGGTTTTCTGCTGCAGTTACAAACATTTCATTATTGGTAACTGGAGGCCAGAAAGGCACCATATTGTACTGTCGGTTATGTCCAATAGGGGCATTCTCCAGTGGATATGTTGAGATGTCTAAATTTTAAAGTCAAATGACATTTCTGTAAATAAAATCAAAGTAACTTGCCCTACTTAATTTTTTTCCTGCTCAGGATTTTGAGTACCACAGTTTTGTTCTTCCTAACCTAAGTTATTCCAGAAAGATTGGTTTTCTGGTGTGACAGATCCTGAGCAGAGGACTCTGTGCCTTGAAAAACCCAAATCACTGATGTAATATTTTTTTTTTTTTAACAGAAACTACCAGTAAATTCTAAACATTTCTGCCTGTGTTGGGCTTTTAATTTCTTCTCACATGGAAAAGGAGTAATATGTATATATGGAGGACTGGGAAAGGCTTGTTTCTGTGTTCTAGCTTTGCATGATTGCAGCAGTGATGAACACAGCTCTTTCTTCCAGTTTCAGAGGACTGCTTATGTTAATTCCAGTGGGAATTTTTTTCAACGTTATGTTAAATCAGAAGAAAGTTAGCTGAATTAAAAACCAAGCAAACACACCCCCACACCTCCACACCCACACACACACCCACACCCCCACACCCACACACACACCCCCCAACAAGAACAAAACCAACAACAAAAACACCCCCCACAACATAAGAAAAAGGAAATCCATTTTGGTAAGATGATACAAAACCTTGTGATAGTTCATGCTAGTACCACAAGGGGATAGTCACTCTCTAAGAGCTACGTGGGAAAATTACATGAGGCAGGTTGTGGAAGCTGCACAAAGAAGTCTCAGTTATGCAACTACAGCTGTTTTCTGTAGAAGAAGAGAGGGATGGATTACAAGACATATACAGTTGCTGCTTTGTGCGAAACTGACATACAGACATAAGAGTTGCACAAAATCATTCCCTAGTTCACTGATGCCAGTCTCCTTCCTTCTTTCTTTCTTTTTTTCCCCCTTCCTTCCTTCCTTGCAATTCCTTTCTTCTGTTCTCCCTCTCTCCATCTCTTTCACTTTCTCCCTTATTACTTTGTTGTAGCTTTGGAATTAAAGAAGCAAGAGCAGCAACAGTGACCATTCTTTACAAGTATATGGAGATGGTTATTGAATGCTGATAGTTTATCCCAAACGTGGTGAAAAATGAATCTGCATAGCATCTGTTCTTCTCTGACAAGAAGAAACATAGGTATTTGCTTCACATAACAATAGAAAGTCCTTCCATGTTTACACTGCATTTTGTCTATGGAGACAATGTTTTTGCACATGTTGTTTTCTTGAATTGTATCTGATAATTCTGTCCAGGTCCCTTCACACAGATTGATTTGTAAATAGATGTTGATAGGGTGAGAAAGAGCTTGCTTGTTATTACTTTGTTAATTATACTAACTGTTAAAATTGCAATCCCCTCTCCTAAGCTTGAGAGCATCTTGCTGTCCCGAAAGAAGCAGCTGAGAGAGAGCCTGTGATTACAAAGGCTGACAACCACTCATCCTGCCTCTGTATTTGAGAACATCTTACCTGCAGAATGCCGTCTCAGCCACTCATCAAAAACAGCATCTGTAAATGTGTGCAGGAGGACAAAAATGGGATCATTTGGTGATAAATGAGTTTGCCCTCCTGTCCCATTCAAAAATAGATGAGCCAAGTTGTGAAGACTCCGAACTGCTGGATCGTACTTTCCTGAAGGATCACTGTACCCTGAATATGCAAAAAAAAAAAAGAAAAACACAAAAAATGCAAGTAAAGATTTTGATTGGAAGCTGCAGTCTCAGATGAACACTTCTTTTTACTCTGAAAGAGTTTTATGTTTTTGTGTTGCCTTTCTTAAAATAAATGGGTAGCTAATTCTTTATCTACTGATATTTGAGAAATGTCCCTGGAATTCATAATTTTCAAATCAAAATAGCCCTTACAAAATAACACAGAGAATATAGAGTGCGAGACTACTGGAACCTAATGGAAAAATGGCCAAAATACAACATATCAGAGCATGAAAGAAAAGTTTGTTTTTAGACCCTAACATATTTCTCACCATAGCTGAGTTGCATGTGTTTTCTAATTGCTGACTAAAGAGGGTGTATTTTGCCATCTATTCTAATGAGACAGCTATTATGTTTCCATACATCATTTCCATGTGTACATGCTCTGTTTTTCATCTTTGTCAGTGAAGACAGGCTTTGCAACTTTGTTAGTGCCCAAAACCTCGTAACCCTCAAGTCAGATGTCAGGATCTGAAACGTCATGAAAAGTCCTCCTGATTTCAAGCTTTGGGCAATCTTCACAGAGAGGTATATATCCAGTTAATTGGTTAAAGCCAGGTTTAGATACCTAGGTATTGATAGACCATTTGTCAGATTTGGTAAGTATTCAAAATTTTCAGATACACTTAAAAGGCTGGTGCATTTTCTTGGTTTTGCTCTTCAAGAGAAAGAAAATGGAGCAGATCCTCCCCAAAAGAGGAGTTACATGTGTTTTTAAAAAGCCAGAGTATCTATGGGAGGTCTGGCAGGGATCTGAACTGCAACTTTGTAATCTCTTCCTGTTAAAAAATCTGGATCATCAAAGTACAGAAGTTGATAGGGTGCTGAGTGAACAGTATAACTCAAATATTTAGGTTGATTTCTCTGTTGGGGCTATGCCTGTTTGGATGACAGTGACTGAAATTTAATTTTAAATGTGAAAAGCTTATAGAGGAACATTTTTACAACCGAGACAGTAGGACTAATATGCTTAGCAGTAAATCTTGTACCCAGGTCTCAATTACTATTTCAATAACACTGCACTAAGTACTATCAAAGCTTACAATTTATTTTGCTTTCTCTTATTTGTTGTAATTCATACACAAGAATAGCTTCCAGAAGCACATGTTTGCCTCATTTAAAGATGCAGCTGAATCAATCTTCAGGCAGGGGCTGTGTGTTTCCAACAAGAGCAACCTGTTAGCTGTGTTTCAAGGACTTCATTGCAGCTAGTTTCTACTTAGTGCACCAGCAACAGACTTCTGAGGCTTGCACACATTTCAAGAGACATAAGCTATAGCTATAATTTATGCAGAGCTTATTTCCACTTAATACTAAATTTATATGTAATGCTGAGAATAATCTGTTTTTAGTGTCCAGTAGCCTGTTTCCAGATTCATACTTCCAATAGGAAAAATGGCAAGCCTGCTTCTTGACTTATTTGGAGTTGTTCCAGGTGTATTTATTTGCCATGTTTACCTTCTACAGTGTTACGGAAACTGTCTGTTGAATTGGAATAGAAAGGAGGAGTGTCAAATACACCAACTTCCAAACACTGAGCAACATCCTCAGGCTCTGGGAGACGCTGTACCATAGGACGTGCAACATTACCAGCAGGATTTCTTCGGATGGGACCACCCTCAGTGCCTGGGGATGGAAAGAAGAGAGAAAAAAATACACGGAAAGCATCCTTCTCATGACTGAACCATGGAGAGAAAAAAAAAATCCTTCCCAAATGACTTTACACTGAATTAATGGGTGAGTTGCTCATGTCAGGTAAAGAATCTTCATGTGGTCCTCTGTTTTGGATCCTTTGCACCACCATGTAAAAAAATATCTAGAAGCCTCTTACTGAAGGTTGCTGTTCTCTAAGTGCTTTGAGAAAATTCTCTAAAGATTTTCAGTGTGATTTTCTGATGAGACTGAGGATGAGTTATGAAGATATCCTGAGAAAGTAGTTGGGTAAAGTACTATAGTTGATTATGTAAATGACTAACTCAATCTTGTGGTGTTTTCCCTATTTTTATCCCCTATTTCCATGACACTGCTGAGTTGTGGCTTGAAGGGATGAATGTAAAAGAAAACTTATCACGATGTTTTTAACTCTTGTACTTTGGGTAGGTGTATTAGAATGCAATACTACTCACATTCAAAACATGCTCTACATAGTTAAAATGGAGATTTGCTAGATGTTCTCATTTTAAGTGCAGAATGCTATGAAGGTGATAAGTGGAGTAGTCTGAAGAACACTTCATCTTCATTTAAGAAATGACACTACCAGATTTAATTATTTTTGGTTCAGGAGCTGAATAGATACTCCATAAGAAGGGAAGGGAAGCATTTGGTTCTTCCTCTGCTACAAGCTCCCAATCAAATTTTGAACTGCTTGGTGTCTTGGTGCAAAACTGATGATGGATATATACTATCTTAAAAGACTGATGAAACATGGATCAAGAATATTAAAAAAAACCCTTAAGACTTTTTGACTGGGAAAAGCCATTGCAGTCTAAACTATATTTATTTATTTTTGAGAGGATTTTCTCACTGATATCATACATCATTCATACTTACTGTTACAGATGGTTCCCAAAGTTTCATAGTCTTCTACATTTTCACACAAGACTCGCCACTGAGAGAAAATTGAGTTCTGGCTGATAAGAGAGACATCAAAATTGCTTCTAGCTCCCATCAAGTCATCTGAGCAGATATCACAGGTATTTTGTCCTGTGGCAAAATTCCAGTAGGGCAGTCCAAAAGTGGGGTCCTGTAGCATGTTCTAAACCACATAAATATAGTGTTATTACATATGTGATGCAGACAGCTATAATATTTCCTACTAGAAGGTTATTAAAAATGGTTAAATACATCTTAGTAAGAGTCAGAAGCTTGTCTCATAGAGACAATTCTATAAGAACATTATGTAAAAGTTTTTGATGTTTTTTTCATATTGAGGCTTTGTTCAACAGAACAGATAATTGGACTGTTGAACTGAGTCATGAATCTCCCTCATTAATATGACAGTACCTCTTCCATAAAACCATAGTGTGAGTATATCATTGTTTGGTTCTAGTATGGACCAGTTCTGGAGTTAGTGTGCCAAATTACTTTTCATAATGTTGAAGTCTACTGGCATAAATAGGAATATATATTATATCACAGAGAGATAGATCTTCTCAGGGCTTTCACATAGTGAAATGTCACTGATGTCAAATTTGTGTTTTGTGAGGGAGTTTGTACCTCAGCCTGAAGTAAAGCCATTTAAGTTGGTGAAAACACCAAACTGATATCAGACACTATTTAATCCTGACCTTGAAAACTTAATCTTGCTTTTTTATGTTCCATAAAATACTATATTCTACTTATGGATAGGTCTGCACAAGGAAAAGGAAACAAGAGAATAAGTGATTTATTGAACAGGATATATAACAAAACACTAATGTGTCTAACCAGTTACACAAATAAAATATAATTCTGAATCCCCAAGCCATCTCTGTTATCTTTTTTAGAATTTCTGCTGATTTGATTAGTCTTATCAAAGAATCATGACCTTTGGATTAAAAATACCACTGGAAATAACTTTGTCAGTCCAATAGAATGGATTATATAGATATATAGAGAATTTGTATCTATTTTACAGGAGATGTTTGAGTAATTACTCTGATTAAAATATTATTTTTAGCATCTATATAAAAATTACAGTTTAAAATCTAAATGCATTCTCTTAAATTTAGTATACTCAATGGGTTTCCAAAATTGAAGCACAATTATTTCAACATGTAGAAGAAGTTGCTATCTTTTTTTGCCTACTGTAATAAAGAGAGAAGTTATTTAACTGTACAAAACATAGCATGAACACATGAGTAACATGAACTTCACCTGCATGTCTCTTTCCAGCTGCAATAGATGGTACCTATGCCATGTGACAAAAGCTGGTCCCTCATGAGAGAAATCAACTCCTCCAAAACTCTGTTGCCCTGCACCAAGGAAAGTTTTCCTGACAGAATAATAATGAGACCACACAAAGTAGTTATAAATGGAGATATTCTCGAACTGTGGTGTGTTGCCATCAGGTCCAAATATTTCTTCACGCCTTCGTGTGGCAATAACAATGTCAGGATGGGTTGTCACCTTGGCTTGGTGTAAGGCATTCACAAAGCGATTCCTTTCTTCTGTGCTGAGATCCAAAAGATTTCTTCTGACTATGATAATACAGAAGAAGTAAGTTACCAAAGTAATAGGCAGTTAAATCTGAACTCCTAGAACTAATTTATTGTGTTCCTAATAGTTCTAGGTAAGTCCCTATTTCTGCAAGCATTCATCAGTTTTTTATTAGGGTAATTCACTGAGCATAAATAGAAAATGTTATTTATTATGAGAAAGGCTGAGACAAATAAAAATAGAGTCCTAAACCTTGAGATTTTAGTACTTTCAGAAGCACTGTTACAGATTATCTTTCCATCCTGCCAGAGAAAGGACAAATACAGTGCTTTGTCATACAAACCTTTCAGAACTTCATCCAATACACTTAGTGTTTCCTGTGTTAGTACTCTAGAAGAAATGAATACCATAAAGCAATTTATAAAAATCAGGAAGTCCAATGCTTGGCAATATAATGAAGATGAACATTGTTTATGCTTGAACCTTGTAGGAAAAATTCCATATTCACCTGTGAATTATTGTGAATTTCTCACAGTACAATATCTCTCTAATGCCATTACCTGACATTATTAACAATAACCATATATTAGTCCTTTTCAGTAGTATATCTCAAAATAATTTAAAATTATTGTAATCCACATACAGACAGTGAAACAAGGAAGAAAACTGATTTGTTCAAATATATTTCAGCAAGAAGAACAGAGTTCAGATCACCTCAGTCCCTCTTTCACCTGGTCTGAGCAGATTTCAGGCTAAGTTTAGACTAGGATGCAGGTAGAAGTCCTCACAGTTGTTCTTCAACATGTGCTTATTTTCATTATTAACAAAAATGCTGCAAAAATCTATAATTGTCAAAATGAGTGATAGATTATGCTCCTATGGGAAGCAACAGGTCTTCAGCATGAAACTATATAAAGAATAAAAGTGAATTACCTTTCACTACATAAAGGGGATTCAGTGGTGGATATTTTGCCATTTTAGAACTTTAAAGAAATACATTTATGAAAGACAAATTTCTTCCAAGGACTCTGTATCCTGAAACATACTTTTCTGTTTTTCAGAACTGAAGTGATATATTAGCCCTGATCATTAAAGATTTTTTTCTTCTGGTGTTTTAAGTAGTGAACTACAAATATCCATCTAATTTTGATTTATTTATGCATTTTAACCTTTTCACTTTTCAAAGTATGTGCCTGAATGACAACAAACAATTGTGACCATTATTAAATTTAGTATGAATTGAGAAGATATGAAGACACCAAACTGCATTTTACAGCTATTTAATATGGATAAGCCAACAGTAATCCTGTAATTATTTCTAAAATCTGGGCAGATAGGTCCAGGTCTAGGAATGGACAAAAGAGATGACTTCTATGTGGAAACTTAAAGTATAATAAGAAGCTAATTCACGCTTTTTAGACTTATGTTATCATGCATAATATATCTGATTTGCTAAGCATTTTACTGAGTAGTAAAGAATTTAATAACAGAGAAAAGTAAAAAGTGCCCTTGTATATCCTAGAAAAGCAGCTAAAGTTGATTTTTGCCTGCCTCTAGACTTATGTTGCTGAGTTTGTGTGTCTTAACATTGATTTCTTGGTTATTCTTCAGAGTTATCATCATTGTAAAAGAGGACAGGCCAGAACACCTGGAAATGCAACCTGGCTTAGCAGATCCAATTCATGAGTCATACTTTCTGCTTTCTAGTTTGCTTCTTGGAGTTCAAAGGATGAAAAAAAAAAAGCCCTAAGATTTTTCCCATAGCACATAGGTTTGGGCTTTTATAAGACATCTTGTTGTTAAAATTTTTATTTGCTATGCAGTCCTTTGTTAGCCATTGTTGGAACATACACTCACATTCACATTCATGAAGCATTTTCTTTCTGGTGAAAATAATGTCAGTGCTAATTTCTCTTTCTGCAAGAGGCACTGCACATTTGTGCTAGAAAGCTCTTGTTTCTCATGTCAATAGAACTCATACTTCATTTGGAGGATTATGGATCTTACGGGATTTCAACAACACCTTTGAACTTAAAAGTATATGTTTAAATGTAAAGCTAAAATATTGTTTATTCATATGGTTTTGACTTGAGAACAAGAATCTATCCCCAAGCCTTCTTGTCTTTTTCAATTTACCTACAATATTTAACATTTTCCCAGTCTTGCAAAGACTGCATATGCATTTTTAAAAAAAAAATAGGTATCTGTTTACTGATATTCTGGACTAAACTGAAACTGGAGAACTCTGAGAAAGGTTCACCAGTTGGTGGACTGAATCATCTGGTAACAGTTTATAGTTGTGATTTAGTGGTTCTAAAGATGTTGACAGCAACTAACTAATTAAAAATTTACAAGGCCAGATATATAGGTTAGAAATGTATTAAGGGATTTTGAGTGAAAAGAGCTGCTGTCACACTTAAAGTAGTCACAAGGTATTAAACATGCCAAGATATGTATTATTTCCAGACATACTCACAAACACATATATTTGCCTATATACATTGTTGTCCTCTTAAATAATTCTAAATAATACATTTATTTTCTTAAGTAATTCCAAATAATTAAATTTTTTTCAGCTTAGGTGTTCTATCCTTAAATGGACTTGGTTCTAATCCTGCAGTGAATACAGATTTCATTTTTCCTTTTGTCAGGTAGTATACACAAGTACTTGATACACAAGCTGAACAGCTCATCTAGCACCTTCCTTAGTAACCACTATTGCAACATAACTTTGCTAAATAAATATAACAGATATTTTGTATTTTAAAAAGGAGAAATATGGTAGGTACATTTAGAAGCAAGCAGTGACAACAGACAATTTTCATGTCATATTTCTGATGCTCTTACCTATATTAATCTGCTGGCTACAGGTAGGTCCAGTCCAGCCAGGTCGACATGACCCGCAGTTGTAGCCAGAGAAGTTACCATTGCACCGGCAGGTTTGGTTGAAGAAGCGAATGGGCCATTGCTCACGGTCATCCCGCCCATCGTGGATGTACTGTGGGCCGTGGGGACGTGAATCTACAGTCACCTGTACGCACCGGCCCCTTCCCGTAGACACACCACACCGATCAGTACCTGGCCCAAACACAGGGAAATAGTCTGGGCAACACATGCCGCTCCTCAGGGACTCAATAGTTGCACACTGACGAGGGAACTGAGCTCCAGCTTGGCCTATCATGCTAAGTGGTAGCAGGGAAAGGAAGAGCAGTGTGGGGATCTGCATGACAGTGGAGCTGGCTTGTTCCAGGAGCTGGCTGTCCGCACACACTAACTCCCCTCTCCTGTGACAGGACACCCAGCTCCCTCTACGGAGAGAGAAAGAGAGAGAGAAAGAGAGAGAGCAGAATAAGAACAAGTGATACAAACCTCCAGGCTGCCCCTTCCACTTAAAAAAAATCTTACTAACTCTACACTTCAATACTTTATCTGGAAAGGCAAACAATTCTGACCACAGACATTAATGTTCTCTTCTCATTACCTGCACAAATATATGAACTATGTAGGTCTACATTTGCTTATTGACTTCTAAGTTCTTCTAAATGTTCATTGACATTGTACATCTGCCAGTTAGATTTGCTTTACTTCCATAAAATGCTGAAACCTATCTAAGGAACCAGTTTTCTGAACCTTTATTTTCACTGTCCCTCTCCTCCCCCTGGTTCATGCCTTTCTTTTCTGCATTTAACTAGTGTATCTTGTTCTCTAATCAGCAATTCCCCTCCGTATTCCCTTGCTATTCTCTGATGACAGCTCGATCAAACTGTGAAGTTACACTGCTTTCATGCATTGTACCTGTTTTCTCTTCGTGGTACCTCTCCTCTGCTGAGATTCTGTTCTATCTCTGCACGTCCTGTGGCTGTGTCTAACCTGAAACAAGCACAGCTAATTTGTCTCCTGGTTCAGTCTGCTTGCTAATCCTTCTTCTACCAACACAGTATGGCTTGGCCTCACCCTCCTTCCTCTATTAATCCCCTTTCTACTTCAGTGAATTTCTCTGGACTTTAAGTACTTGAACAGCACATGATTTCTTTCATGCTTATCTCCTTGTGATTTTACAAGTTTTAGCAAAGGTCAGAGACAAATACTTGAATTCAAAACAGAACAAATGTGAAGGGTTTTTTCATTTTTTTTAATTACTTGCAAAGAAAGGCTCACTTGAAAACATACAAAGAACAGTAAGGAAATCACATTTAACAAACACATAAAAAATTCTTCAGATGACATTTTCAAGATCAGGCTGAAGAAAATGACTAAGATATATTACTTATAAAATGAAACATTTTAATCTCAAACCTAGAGCTTTTAGTTTAACTATTTCTTTTGATACTAAAATGATCATATTGAAATTTCTTGAAGTGCTAAGTTCTGAGCAGGTGCTATGAACGGTAATGAAACAAAGAAATAGAGAAAAACTCAACTCTGAAATGAAAAAAATCCTTCTTTCATCTTTGCAAAGACAACTGTCATTAAAAAAAAATTACCTTTTTCAAGGTCTAATGCTCTTTCTGAGCTTTCAGTAAGAATGCATTTCAGTAAAGTGAAGATATTTTGTCAAGAAACATCTTAACTGGCACCAAGACAAAGCATTAACAATTTTTTTCTGGGAAAAGCTTCAACCACAAAGTAACTGACATCAAACAGAAAATGGATTACCTACTCCTTCTTCTGCTTCCCTATATGCAAGTCAAAATGTGAGCATGCACCCAATTCTGGCAGAACACAGAAATAGCTTTTCTGTCTGTTTACTCTGAACAACCTGCCACGCACCACAGCAGTGAACTTTGTCTCCTGTACCTTATATAACCAAGCATGCTGTAACTTGCTTCATTGTTGGACCTAGGTTTTTAGTGCACTTCTCAATATCATTAATTCATTCTCTGTTTGCAGAAATGAATGCTTGCTGATCTTTAAATAAGCTTCTTTCCTTTTCTGACTTTCATTTCATTATCCAATTTAGCCTATATTCTCTTCTTTACTATCTTATTCTTGTTTGTTCCAAACATAAACATTTTCTCTTTGAACATACATGTGACACAAATTCACTGTTACCATTTCAGAAAGTAAACCACAGCTAGTGAAAAACCTTTTAGATTTCATTTGACAAGAACTCTAAGTTCAAAGAAACATACAGGTTTTAGCTATGAATATTTAGCAAATACAGCAAATTCATAATGAGCTTAGAAGGGATAAATTCTGCTCCTTAGACAAAGCCCTCGTAAAATAAAGACTGGGCATTCCTGGCATCATAAAACTTCCCTCTAAAATGGTGGACCTGATTTAGACCTTTTGTAAAGCTTCTGCACAGAAAACACCTGTGAATATGTTAAAACATACTACTTGATCTTCTCCGCTGAGGATCATTTCCCTTCTTTGCGTGGGTTTCCTGTTGAAAATCTTGCTGAACAGTTTGGTAGAACACAATTATTCTAATAATTTTTATTTTGTTATTCGTACCTTTATAGACCTGTGCTCCCCTACTGTGTCTGGAATGATTTGACCTTGGAGATTATTCAAATGCACAGCATCTGTGGTTTTGTGACTCTGTTTAGAAAGGGCTTATCTACAAAAGTAAGGTAGTGAAAAAGAAGACAACATGTGAGCCTCTGGCTTACTAATTGCCTGCACGGACTAATAGACCTGAAAAGAGAGGTTAGCCATGGTCTACAGCCTAACCTACTTCAGTAGTTTTGGCTTTAGTTTCAGCTAGGCCTCAACTAGGTCTTTAGCTTCAGCAGGCCCATAGAGTCTACGTAGATTGGAGGGGACAAGCATCACCTGAATTAAGCAACCAAAGAAATATTTCATACCAGATGACACAAACTAAGAATATAAATACAGTAGAATAGGAAGAGTTTCTCAGTTCCTTAATGGTTTCCCATCTAGGAAGGATATACTGTGCTGTCCCAGGAGGACCAGGCCCAGCACCAGCTTACCATTATGTTATCTTAGGGAAGTAAAGTGTTTGTTCTTAGTCCTTCTCTCTGCTTGGGTCTGTCCCTCTGGGGATTGAGTTCTCTGGAGTGATTTGTAGCTAGAATGGTGGGATTTGTGTTCAATGGGGAGTAGGAAGTTATTTTTTGTTATTTCTAACTTGTGTGTGTGTTATATTGTAGTTTTCTTTTAATTTTCTCCTTTCTGTATAAATACATAAAAACCTGGTTTGAGTTTCCAATCTTTTCCTTCCCTTTTTTTGGCAGAAGAAGGCAGGCTCTAACACTCTGTATTGGGCAGTTGGCATTTTGCCAGCTGAATCCAAGACATCTACTGGAGAAGCCTACGAAAATCTAGCCAGTTTTATTTGTGCTTCTGTGGTGATGAAAGCTGAGGTACTGATTCTGATTCTCCTCATGTCGTTAGCTCTACAGTCAAACATCAGTTGTCTGGGAGCTATGCTACAGTCTTTACTAAGATTTACAAATTCTTAAAAATATTATGTACTTTGAGAGTTACCACAGTTCACTAAAAATTTTATTTCTCAATCACAAGAAACATAGATCCCCTAGAAAAAGTAGATTTTGTAAATTTTACTAAAGTTGCATGAGAAATAGTTTGGTGTTATTGCTATTATTTTTGTGTCTCTTCTGTTCTGATGACACTATGCTGCAAGTATTTTTCAGCTGAATATTGGAGAAGTCAAATGGATGAATTTGGCAGTTGGCAAATGAGGATCTAAAACGAAGGTAACAGCCTCATCTTCAACTGGTGGTAACTGATCCATGATTTACATTACCTGTCGATCTTGGCTAGGTCTTACATGTCTTAATGTTACACTTTGTGTTAGTGGTGGTTTGAATTCNGGGTTTTGGGGACTTGGGGAACCACTTGTCAGATCCAGAGGAGGACCAGAACCTTGACAAGAGGAGACCACCACTCTTGACCAGACTGCGGACATCATCTGCACCAACAGGTTTTTCACCTCCTTTTTGGACTAAGGGGAACCACGTGGGTCTCAGCACAGGGGCTTACAAACCCCATTGTATTTGTGCCCAAGGATGCGGGGTTATACTTCTAGGGTTTGTGGGTTAAAAGCAATTTCTCTTTGTGCCATTCAATTTATTGTAATATTTTTATTAAATTGTAACTCTGATTTATAATCTCTTTCGTGTTGGGTTCGTTTCTCCTGCCGGTTTACCTTTAAACCAGTACAAATTCTTTTGTCTGTTTTCTTTTTCCTTGTAAATACCATCGCTAGTCAATCTGTTCACAAAGTAAGCCAGGTCTTGAGTTATAAAGGCAGCTTCAAATTGTTTTGGATTTCTTTTTCCTTCCCAGTAGAAGAAAATAACACTGATTGAATGGAAAATGGAACAAACTTCTGCCGTAAGTATGGATTTTGAAGAGGAATCAGAACTGATCTTTTTAAAATATGTCTTTTTCCCTACCATATCTAAGCACCTCAGTACAAACACAAATATTCAGAAAATTTGGGCTCACAAAGGAATCCAAGTGATGCAGGAAATCTGTCTTTATTAAAGTGAATTATGACAGCAGAGGTAATCCTCATCTCTATCCAGGTGTGAAAATATGAAAATATAATTTTCCAGGATGAAACTATGTGTGTTTTATAATAAAATTCAAGGAAAGGGGTTTTTATTTTTTTTTTTAAATTCTACAAGTATTAAAATGAATATGGGGTGCCTTTGTCATATTTTTGTTTGATCAGGGCAATAAAATTTCAGATATTTGTAAAAAAACCTGACATTTGAATTGTCTGAAAAGGATGTTCTAGGGTTTCATAAAGAAATAGTTATTGTTAACACAGATTGCTTACTATTTATTTGCTCTATAACTACACATATATAAAATAATGTTTATTGAAAGTGCAGACAAGTTGTCAGGAGAAGAGTACTGGGGGGAAAAAAAGTACTTCTTGCAATAATTTTTAAAGTTAAACTTGGATTTTCATGGAAAGTAATTCCCTGAGATGGCAGGTATGCTGGCGTTTGCTGCTGGATGATACAGAATTGGAAGACCTTTACCTCTTGAAAATGTCAGCATTCTTGAGATTTGTCATGACATGTGATATGTATACTCAAAAATATGAAATGGCATTTTTCTTTTTTCTGACTTGTTCTGGCTTTCACATTTATAGTCAGGAAACAAGGTTGTTTTAACCATTGCTCCATCTATCTCCTCAAAAAAAAAAAAAAAAAGAAGAAAAAAATGTTCAATTGAAGCTGCAGTGGTTCTTCTAAGGAAATTAAGAGGCAAAATGTAAGATTAGCTCCTCCTGTAAAGCTGGCAGAACCTCTGAAATGTTTGTGAAAAATCTAAGTAGCATTCCCACATTCTGTCAGCACCCTGGTTACATACCCTCTTGTGGAGGCCTCAACAGGATAAGTTTAGCGCCTGAATAGCATATGTTAAGGTGCTCAGTAAGGCAAGCTGAAGATCGGCTCCATTGCTGATAAGAAGCCAGAAGCTTGGGGTGCCCTCCTTCCCTAGAGAGCTCTTTTTCAGGAGAATCTGTCCCTGCTGCCCCTGCCTGAGCCCTGTTGCCACTGCTAAGCAGCCAGGACTGTTTTCAGGCTGGCTGGCATTTACCCTCAGTTCCTGGGTCCCTGTAGCCAGACTGCTCGTCTCTGACACCTTTACTTTCCAGCCTTGTGTCCCCACCATTGCAAGGGTGTCACAGTACCACAAGCCAAATGGCTGCTCTGTACAGGAGAGAATTTGGGACTCTGCCCTGTGCTTGCTCTTGGAAAGTCCTTAGGTGCCCCTCAGTAGCAAAGTTTGCCTGTTTACATATATCATCACAGTGTAATATTGCATTGTTAGGTAACTGAAACAGATAATAGTGTGTGAGATCACATGAAACAAATGGTTCAAGTTGTGAATTTAA
Source organism: Sakesphorus luctuosus (assembly GCA_013396695.1). Taxonomy (NCBI): domain Eukaryota; kingdom Metazoa; phylum Chordata; class Aves; order Passeriformes; family Thamnophilidae; genus Sakesphorus; species Sakesphorus luctuosus. Next base: position 37,947 of record VWZD01001911.1, on the reverse strand, counting down.
CAATTTCTGCTTTAACAGTCCCCAAACACATGTTCATATCTGCAGCAAAGTATCATATTTTAAATCATAGGTTAACTGTATGTACATACTGTAACTACATACTAGTTTCACAGCAAGCCCAGAAATATTTTTTACAGGAAACAGCATGGCTACAACCACTCATATTGTAAATTTTAATATAATTTCTAGTAATGCTTTTTTGAAAAACATTTGTCTGAAAAAGCTAAGAATTACATACACTTCAGTTTTAGGAAGAAAGGAAAGAAATTTCAGAATGAATGCATTTGAATAGATTTTACAGTTTTAAATCTAAGGTAATTCTATTTTACTTCAGTAAGCTAAAGAAATGAACTAGGCAAACTTTGTAACCAACTGACATTTTGTGTCTTAAAAAATTAGTAAGTTTAATGAAAATAAAAAGTTTTAGAAGCAATGAAGATATATGTCAATAAACAGTCCAACTTCTAAGTTTCCAAAGGAGCAGCATTTTTGATAAGTACGTAGAGACTGATGGCATAGATAGATGGTAACAGCATTACGCTCATTTTCAGATGACTTGAATATATATTTTAGTAGACATCAAGGTCCTGAGTTTGACAGCCCAAATATTTTAAAACTCACTTCCTTTTTCTCTTGATTTTTTTCAGGTTCTACTTTTTCATTTGACACTTTTGAAGAAATATCTCCTGCGTGTGAATCAAGATAAAAAAACCCCTAACTGCTCACAGTATGAAACAAGTTTTCTCACATTTCATGTTGTTTAATGTCCCATGATAAATGTGTACCAGCCCAAAATGAAGCACTTCCCTGTCACCTGCATTCATAGCATTAGAAAGAAGCTGTACACAAACACAGGTGGTATTGGATCCTATGGCTGTGGTTTTTAGGATCAGAGGCATTTCTGGTTTTTTTCATTTCTTCCTGATAAATTTACTTTTCCCAATCTTCTTCTAGATCTTCTCTTTTTCTTTCATTCTTTCAAGTATGTCCCCTTCCTTTTCAATTTGACAGCTCCATTTTATGTTCTAAAGCTTTTTCTTCATGTTGCAAGCACCTGTCCTTGGGTCTTGCATTGTGTCTTACCCTTTGTCCCTGCAGGGTTCTTTCCTCTTTTGGTTTATGGCACTTGTAGACATTTCTGGCCACTCTGGTGTCCCCACTCATTCCTGAAAACATGGTTCCAGTTTTGAACAAGATGCAACTCCCCTCAGGTCAATGCCAGTGCAGGATCACTTGTGTCTGCAGCACTGAGCTGGCCACATATACTTACTGCACTGGTTCTGTATTACCTACAACCTCAGTCAATTTTGTTGATAGTTTAGGAAACATAATGACATGATTAAATTAGGCCTTCATCTCTACTTTTGTTTTCCTTTTCTGATTAAATTGTCGTTTTTTCATGGTTTTTTCTTGCTGTTCTAATATCCTTTTAGACTTTTTTACTAGTGGGACCCTTCTCATAAACTCCCTCCTTCCTATCTCTGCATATATCACCTATGATCTCTGTTTCTTTATTTAATTGTAACAGCTATCATCAGACTTCCTGCTATTTAGTTTAAAATCCTTTTTAGAAGGCTGGCATGCCTGTTGTAAAAGATGTTCTTACTCCACTTTGTCACGCAGATTCATCCTGTTTATAGTGATCTTAATTTGTCGGACAGGGACTTGTGACTATAAAAACCAAAATGCTGTCTGTAATACCAGTTCTTCAGACAATTGTTTTACAATTTGTGTCCTTTTCTACTCAAGTCTTTCCTTTTCATCTGTAGGATGTAAGTGAACACTACTCAGGTTTCCATTCACCTCCATTGGCCTGTTTTGCTCCAGCATTTTGTAGAACCTTTTCATTTAGTCCAAGTGTCCCTTCCTTGACAGTACTACTATTTATCATGTGGATGACCAACAAGGAGTATTAGTCTGACACTTAGACAAAACTTGAAAGTATCCCTCTAACATCCCGTATCTGAGCACCTGGCAATCAGCAAATCACCTGTGACAACATGCCAGGTCAGCAGGAGGTGCTCCCTTCCCTGCAGGAGAAAACATCCAACTACTGTCACTGTCCATTTCTTCTTCCTGTGCTAAGTGTTTAGGCACTATGGGCTCTGGAAACATCTCTAGTGGAGTTTTCTCCCCTTTCATAACTGTTTGGTACTACAGCAGTTGCAAACTTTAAGTTTTCAAGGCAGACAAGTAAACAATCTCCTCCTATGAGACATCATATTCCTTTAACATCTCCCTCTTGGAAATCTCCTACCATCATCTGCTGAAGTACAAACCAGGCTTTAAATTACTTGTAGCATTGTTACCCCCTTTATTCTCCAGTTGCTTAGGTTCATAGATTTACTGTAAAATGTAAGGAGACTTCTGAAGAGTTTGCTGTTGTGCACTTAAATACTTTTATCTTGGATCAGCTCAGCATGTCTTGACATAAATGTCTAAAACCTATGAACTATGCAGTACCAAAGGACAGCTCCCAGTACCATACCTGGCTTGCTATTCAAAGTCATTTTTCCTCTGAAATAAGGGTGGATCTGGAATAATAGATATTGCTTACATGAAACGCTCTTCTTTCCTAGAGCAGCCTACTGATGAAGGCTTTTAGGACATTTTCAAAGTAGGCAGAAACTCTGGAACTGGAATACAGACATCTGTTTGTTTAAAGTATAAGAACACAGTATTCATTCAGAAGCTCCTTTCCTTGACACATGAAAAGACATATGATTGTAGTGACACTGCTAAATGTATTTTTATGTTTGTGAAACAGTACCTTAAAGAAGTATTAAAGGTCAGTGCCAGGAAACAGATCCTTATCAACCAAGTTCATTGAGAATATACAGTGGAACAAGATTGACTATTCAGGTAAGCTGTCTCTGTGTAGTTCTTCAGTTGTCATAGGCTTCTCTAGTACTATGCATTTGAATAAGAACATTAAATTTTGAGGTTTGGGTTATTTCTTCTATTTTAGCTGATGCATTCTAACAGTACAAAGAAAGATTAATGTAAAGGAGAGCAAAATTTACCTAATTTTCCCCCCATAAGAACACTTGAAAAGAAAGAAAATAAGAACTTATCATTTTAGGTTTTTTCTAGCTTACAATAAGCAAGAAGCAGTCAAAACTACTGTCTCAGGACATCAGCAGACAGCTGAAGAATTTACAACAAGTATCCAGATTTCAGGAAGTGGTGCTGGTGTTTCATTAACAGAACATGCGGAGGCAAAAGAGTATTAATTTATAAATAAATTGTGAAATGATGGGGCAACAAATGATACGATGTTAATTGATGTACAGGAGATAATATTCTATTTCTAATTGAAAATACAGGCAATGAGAAACCTATTGCTGGAAATCTTTTACTTAGATTAGCTCTTGCAGTGAAACTGATGCAAGGTGGTCTTACTGATATTTTTCAAGCAAATTTTTGAAGTACATAATCATAAGGAGCATATAATCTCTTCTTCTATCTGTACAAACCTTAGGGTTTATCAAATTACTTCCAGCTAGAATTAGGGCATCTAAACATTGGTCCTCTGTTAAATAACAGATCTGCTGTAGTAGAAAGACATGGGCCAGTCTCAGCTAATGCAAATCAACACAACCCTACTGCTTTTAGTAACACAGAGAATTATATTGAGCCTGAGGGAGCTCGGCTCATTTACAGTGAAGACTTGGCTCATTAACTTTCAGCAGGCTTATGTGCTGACAAGAATGCTACAAAACTAATAGTGTTACAAGAAACTGCAGAGATTCCCAATTTATTCCATTATGTGTTGTAATAGCCTATATTATCTCCCTTTTTGTTAGGCAATTGAAAGCCAAACTAGTGATCAACATGAAACTCCACTTAGTGCAACCTTAAAAAATTGGAAACAACATTCTAAAAAAGAAAAAACAATACTTCTTTTTGACATGTTTTGGAGAATACATGAGGTTTCTACATACCACTTAAATTGTTTAGTCTCTGTTGTATCTTTCCTTTGTTGTGTCAGGTTTTGAAAGCCTCACAGTAGCTAAGATGCGTGGAACGATATTACTAGTTTTTCTAGGAAATCATGTGTATACTGTATTGTACTTCACTGAAAGACTGAAATCTGGGTTAATTTTGATTAAAATAGTATTCACCAGCCAACTGTCTTATTGGCAACACTTATCTTCATCCAGCAGACCACATGATGTTTTTCTCAGGTTCTTAGTAAGTACTTTTTTGGGGGAAAAAAAAAAAAAAGAAACAAAGAAAAAAATCTTTTTTCATCTGGAGAAAACTGGTACTTCTTTTTATGGAAGCTGGACCTATAAATTCATATATATGAAAAATAAACAAAGGGCAAGCCACTGGAACTTAAATGTGTGTTATAATTATGTCAACAATTTCCGAACATGTCCTCCATATTCTCTCATTTTTGTTGTTCTGGCATATGAATGAGCTGAAGCACAGCTGAAAGATGAAATTGGCAAGGGGTTGCTTCTGCAAAGCAAACTACAGAAAATATGGTCCATCTTTGTAGTTCAAAAGTTCACCTTCAGCAGGGAAACATATATGCAATTAGAGTCTTTATTGCTCTTGCAAAAGACAGCTAGTGCCTACAGAGAGATCTGCAGTTTCAAAATGATGCAATAGAGGTGACAAATGACTGCCTACAGAGAAATAAGTGAGACCTAAAGAGTGTTGCAGATAGGCATAGGATGAAAATAAGCTGCACTTGTTGAAGAGTTTTAAATAGCTGGAAAATAACACACATCACTATTGCCTCTTGAAAATATTTGTAAGATTTGAGAGTAGTATTTCAGAGAAAAAGACTGACAAAGGCACAAGACTGGATAGAGCTTCTAGAAAGCAGAAATAGTGATGTTGAGCATGGAATCGTGAGTTTTACTTATAAGTGACTGTTAATGAAATCTGATTTTTTTAGCAGCCTAGGATGAAGAAAATAAAGTCCATTATAGTCCTAGGGAGAAACAGGTTATTAAAGTTGGCCTTTTGTTGTATGTGGTGGAGATACTGCTTTGATTACTGCACGGCAGTGGCAGCTGGGGCCCATAAAACTCTGAACTATAACAGGAAATTGCCTAACATACTTTCAGAATGTCTAACATGCCTAGAATGGCTGTCAGTGAGGCCTGGGGATGGGGCGTGCCTCTGCACACAGATAGAATTTACAGGAATTAAGGTTTCCATCACCAGTAGTGCTATGTATCCGCCATGCTTCCCCATGCTCTCATCTATCCACCTGCCAATGCAACATTCAGGAAATTCTTCCTCTTCTGACCCCACTCTGGGAAGCTACTTATCAAGAAACATTGTAGATGCATTTTGGGCTAGCCCACAAGCTACTGAAGTAAATGGGAATTTTGCTACTTGTTCAAAAGTTGACAGTATAAAAGCCATTATGCAAACATATCTGAAGTAAAACAAACCCTAACAAGGTAGATGATTCTGTTGAATTATGTTTTCTGCTCTCCTGCCCTTTCAGACTGAGTCATCTTCAAGGACAATGGTGCTTTATCCATTGTAAAACACTATGAAATTGAAGGCACAAGAGGCCAGATTATTGTTTGGAATAAAGTGTCATAGCTCCAACAAATTATATTTTTCAGGACATGGCCTTTGATGTCCAAGAAGCTACAGAAATTTATATCAGTAAGAATCAACTCCTCTATGCTTCAAGAAAGTAACTCTATATTTTTCTCTTTGCTGAAACAATAATCTTCCAATGAAAGACAATCTTCCAATGTTATGAATTCAAAGACCTGATGGATTATAAATCCTATCATGTGGAATTTTGTTACAGGCTTTCAAAAATGTCAAAAAATGTTGTCATAAGATTCATTTTTTCTTAAGTTTTTGTTATTCCTTAGATAGCCACATAGCCTTTTGACTGAAGCAAATAAATTGTGCACTGGGTAATATAGATCAATATCATATGTTTCTCAGATTAAAATACTTTGCGGATAATTAACCTACCTAGCTAATATATGATTGTTTTGTAAATTTTCTTTAAAGACTAATCATTGATGTATTTGCAAAGCAAGTAGAAAGCAGCTCATTGCTTAGCACAAGGAAAGTCTCTTACCTACTTTTATAGAAAAAAGAAAACCAATGGCTACTGTCTTCAATGCCAATGTTTTTCTAGAGTACAATGAAATTAATACCTGTCTTTCTTTTGTTTTTTCTGGATTGTAGACCAGGTCCATCATGAAAGAGATTCCTAATAGGCAAGCACAAATGTCTTGCTCTAAGAAACAGAATGTTTAAGCCCCTGAATGAGTTTTATAAGCTAGCTTAATAGCTTTGATGACAATCACGTAACATTTATTAGTTAAATGGGTGCAGATTTTTTGTTTTTATGCAAGCTTTGTGGTATTTTCATCATGCCAATATCTTGGGAATTGTTTTAATTTGCTGAGGTGCTAGTGCATTGAAAATCTAAGCTAAAAGGCATGAGTGAAATGCTCCTAATTAGAGGGGAAAAGAGATGCTTTTCATTATTTTTATAACCCAGATATCACAATACAAAGCATTATTTTGCATTTTTACCACTACTTCAGATCAAGTCTCACAACTTAGTTAAAATCCCTGAATATGTCAGATTGGGAGGGACCCACAGGGATGATCAAGTCCAATATCCAGCCCTGCACCGGACTGTCCTTGAGAGTCACACCATATGCCCAAGATTATTGTCCAAATTCTTCTTGAACTCTGTCAGGCTTGGTGCTGTGAACACTTCTCTGGAGAGCTTGACACAACTTCAGGCCATTCCTTCGGGTCCTGTCACTAATCACCATACAGAAGAGATCAGTGTCAGCTCCTCCTCTTCCCCTCATGAGGAAGTTGTACAGTGCACTGTCATCTCCCCTCAGTCTCCTCTTCTCTAGGCTGAACAGACCAAGTGCTCTCAGCCACTCCTCATATGACTTCCCCTCAAGGCCCTTCACCCTCTTTGTTGTCCTCCCTTGGACACTCTATAAGAGCTTACTATCTCTCTAATATTGTGGTGCCCAAAACTGCATACAATATTCAAGGTGAGGCCACCCCAGTGCAGAACAGAGTGGGACAATCCCCTCTCTCCATCAGCTAGTGATGCTTTGCCTGATGCCCCCTGGTTGGCCCTGCCAGCTGCCAGGACACTGCTGACTCCTATTCAACTTGCCATCAACCTGGACCCTCAGGTCCCTTTTGATGGCACTGCTTTTCAGTATCTCATTCCCACTCTATAAGAACATCCAGGGTTGCACCTTCCCAGATGCAGAATCTCGCACTTTCCCATGTTGGACTTCATATAGTTGGTAATTGCCCAGTCCTCTAATTTGTCAATGTCTCCCTGCCTTCAAGGGAGTCCAAAGCTCCTCCCAGTTTTGGGTTATCTGCAGACTTGCTCAGTATCTCTTCCAGTCCTGTGTCCAAATAATTTATGAAGATGTTGAATGTCCTGGTTCAGCAGGTGGGACCAGTTTATCACTGTTTGGGGAGGACCAAAGATATGTATCCTACACCCTCTATTCATTTCCCATGAACTGTTAACAATGGACCATTTGCAGCAGCTGCCCAGGACACACCCGACTCCTTAGGATGTGAGCTGGGTATCAAAGACACCTGTGAGATAAGAGTTGTGGTATCTCCCCTCCAGCGAGTCATTAGCACCTTCACACCCAGCCTGAGGGGGCTTGTCTGCTAATGGGCCATCAACAATTCCAAAATACCCCACTACTTACAGAGTCAGATCACCCATTGTTTAACTCTCTGCCCTAGGAGAGGTACTGGATGCTCCCACCGGGACCTGCGGGTACATAATCTGAGGGTTTGAAGACCTCAGGGAACCACTCATCAGATTGGGAAGAGGAGCAACACCTCGACAGGAGGAGACCACCACTTTCAACCAGCCTGCAACAACCACTCTCTACCAGACTGCAACTGTCAGCTGCACCAATAGGTTTTCCACTTTGGACTTTTCCTATGGACTTGGGGGAACCACATAGGGTTCAGTACAGGGGCAAACAAACACCTTTGTGCTTGTGCCCCAGGGTGCTGGGTTATATTTCTGGGTTTTGTGGGTTGAGACCAATTTCTCTTTGTGCCGTTGAATTTGTTGTAATGTTATTAAATTGTAACTCTGACTTATAATCTGTTTTATGTTGGGTTCATTTCTTCTGCTGGTTTACCTTTAAACCAGCACATTCAAGAGCACAGGGCCCAAGATAGAGCCCTGTGGAACCCCAGTAGTGACAGTCTGATATCACCCCACTCACTAACACCCTCTGTGGTCAATCCGTGAGCCAATTGGTCACCCACTGCATGATGTATTTATCCAACTGTGTGCTGGACATTTTGTCTGGAAGGATCCTGTGAGAGACAGTATTGAAAACTTCACTGAAATCCAAAAACATTACATCAACTGGCTCCCTTTGATCAGCTAGGTGTGTTATCTTGTCAAAACAGGAAATCAGGATTGATAAGCATAAAGCTGTGCTGGCTGTGACCAATGACTGCATTGCCTTTCAGCTGTTTTTCAGTATTTCCCAGAATAATATTCTCCATAGCTTTACCAGACACAACAAGGGAGGCTGCTGCAAGTGTTAATATTAATGATAATAACAGTGACAGTCTGTCCTTTAGAGACTATCCTTTAACAGAGCACTGTGCTAATCTTTTACTTAGTGGAAGAACTATCTACAGATACATTTTGAAACTGAGGTTCATATTTGTTATTTGCAAATATCAAAATTCTAGTGAGACTATTTTTTTGCAACAAAACAACAGTCTCCTTGATCAACATTAGTAGTCTGAACAACTGCATTAAAGCCTTTTCATGTGTCTCAGTATTTTCAGTCAAATAATACAGTTCTATTCATTTTAAGATGTGGACTCTCATAAGGCGTTCCTACTGAGCCATTCAATCTGAAAATGGAACTGTGTTTCATTCCAATTTTGACTGAAGTTAATATATGTTAAGAATTCATATTAAGGACTAAGGACAAATTGATGTTAAGGGCTAACTGATGCTAATAGAATAAGTCCTATAAGTCCATCTAAAGCTTTTAGAAATCTCATTTTGGAGCAATCCTGGAAAATCTGATTAATACTTGATATCTTCAATGTCACAGATTAAATGAAAATGCTTGATGTATTGGATAATCTGTTAAGGATATTTGTATTATCCCTTACTGAACATTATGAGCTATCTTGTGAGCCTTTAAAAACCTTTTAGCATCTGCCACACAGTAGGAAATCTATACATTAAAATCTAACATGCTAGGAATGCAGCTTCAACTTTTCTACATACTTGCTCCATTTTTAGTGTTGTCTAGGTGAATTTAAGGCCCTACTTTGTTGTCTTTCGAAGGAAAATCTCCCTAAAGACACCAGAAAGAAATGCTGACTAACCTTCCACTCTGTGAGCAGTTAATAAAAGGCAATATGATAAAATATATTTGATGATGAAACTATCACCTCTTGCTCAGAAATCCTTAATTGAACAAAGACTTAAAAATTAGACAGAGTACGTTAATACTAAGACCTGGGATTCTTATAGTATAATAAAAAAGATCAACTATGAAATTTGATTCCCATAATGTAGAAGAAAACTATGAGCCTTTCAGGCAAGGATCAGAGGCTACTTCTAAATGCTGCGAGCATTTGCTCAATATGCAGAAAGATTTAATGATATACCATAGATATCCTTTAAAACTTCATAATACTGTCTATTGACTAGCAGGCTCTGTGATAACTTTTCAAAAATATGGCTGAACAAAGAACTCAAGAGAATCAAAGAAGCGTGTAGAACAAACTTGTCTAATGAGAGCAAACATATATAACTATAGAAATTGTTGAGCTATTTGCTGAATGAAGTACTCCTAAGAAGGGTGATTACTGTAAATGCATTTTCAGCTTTTTCAGAGTAAACAGGTCTTTTTAGGTAATAATCATTCTGTCGTTGATTTTGTATCAGACATAAATGACAGGGCATTTAGCCATAGTTTGTTCCCTATATCTTTCTGCATTTTTTAATGAATTTCTTGATATGCTTATAATAGATTTTGGAAGAAAAAAATCCCTCCTTAAAAGATTACTATATTGATTTAGACTTCTATTAATTTTATTTCACCTTCTTTTAAATAGATACCTTTTAAAGGTTTCCAGATTTTTTGAGAGGAGATTAATGTTACCTTGGCCATCCTAGTCATCCTCATTTTTTGTTTTGCATGGTATTTTACCATCAGCACACTTCCAGCCTTCCAGCATCTCAAGTATAAATGATCTCACAGAATTTTCAGTCTTGTTTTTAGTAACACTAACAATTTATTGTTTACTCTTTGAAAGCTCTTACCACCAGCAACATCCTGTTTCAATGAATTGAGCTGGTTTATGTGCATTCGACACAGTTTTTCAGAGTATGGAAATAATATTTCATGCTCATTTAGGGATAAACTTGAATGCATGGGAAACAAGGACCCAATCTCTAAAAAAATTGCTGTCAAATACAAGAAATGTAAGACAGCTTTTCCATAAATTTATCGAGTAAACAAAAGAAATAGAAAAGAGAGGAGTGAAATTCCTCTCCAGTATTGCAGTTTCTAATACTTTCCAAGTCTTTCTGAATGCATTGCAGCACTTTGGAGGAAATGTGCATAGTTTTCCAGATAGAAGTTGCTCTCTTGGGTCACTATTTAATCTATGCTACTTCCTCCCATAAGACTGCAAATACATCAAACACATTTCATGTTATGTTTTTAAGATATGATAAAATTGATTTTAAGATATTGATAAAATGATCAATTAATTTTCCATATTATTGCATTTAAAAGCCTTGTCTAGGAATAAGTGGTGTCAAATACTGTAAAAAGCACATAATGAAATGAAATGTGACATAATAGAATATAAATAACGTGAAATAATAGAATTTTCAATACTCAGAGATCCAAGGAGAGCCATCATTAAAATCTCTACACTGGACTTTCAGAGGGCAGTTATAGCCAGGTGGGGATTGGTCTCTTTTCCCAGGCACTCAGCAATAGGACAAGGGAGTACGGTCTTAGGCTCTGCCAGGGGAAATTGAAGTTGGATATCAGAAAAAAATTCTTTCCAGAGAGAGCAATCAGGCACTGGAATGGGCTACCCAGAGAGGTGGTGGATTCCCCATCCCTGGAGGCTTTTAAACTGAGATTGGACGTGGCACTGAGTGCCATGATCTAGTAAATGGATTGGAGTTGGACCAAGGGTTGGACTTGATGATCTCGGAGGTCTTTTCCAACCCAATTGATTCTATGATTCTATGAGAGACGCTAGATGTACAGAAACATAAAAAAATCCTCACACAATGCTTGTCTTGCTAAAAGGATGTAGCTTCAGTAGAATAGCAGAATATTACTAATCTTCTTAGTGGACATTGCAGCTATTTGAAGAAAGTCAGTGAAAAAATATTATATGTGGGTATCAATGATCCTGCAAAGTCTGAATGACAGCCTAAGGCAAAATTATGTCTGATCCTGTGGGAAATAAAAATAAGAGACATGATTATTCACAGTACTAAAGAAACATACTCAGCAGGGAAGGAAATAGGCAGGGAAGACTCCTCCAAGAGAAGAGAATTAGCTTTGTTTATCTAGAGAAGAGAAATCAATGCAAAAGATGAAAAAAATGTTGATGTGAAACCAGCAAAAACCATGTAGTGTTTTAATATCATTCAAATTTGAAGACTTCCAGGGTTCATAGTAAAAGAAAAGTCTCCATAACCATCAGGCTGTGAAATGGTTAATTGTGAAGTAGGTGTTGAAAAAATGTAGAATACATCTACATGCAGTACAAGAGGATTTGGTTCTCAATCTGTGTAGCTATTATTCACTCTTGTCCCCAGAATAAATAGAATTAAGTTCAACAAATATTAAGACCAGATGATCAGTTGAACTTCAGCAAGGTTTTTTTTTCACCAAATGCATTATACAAATAGATAAACATGGTCAGAAAAAATGAAACTAAGCAAATATATGTTATATTGGTCCATTTTTATTGTTTCTAAAGAAAGAAAAAAGAATTGATAACCATATTTTGTATCATCTTTCAGAAAATATATTCATTAAAAGAACAAGAGTTTAGAGATGCTGTCACAATTTAATTAATGAGATGGAGAATAAGGCCTGTTACCCACCTGTTCAGAACCATGTAATTTTGTATCTAGGGAATGGGTTAGAGGGAACTGAAACAAGTCAGATGTATGGATGGCATTCTCTTACACTTTGTGAAGACCTCTTAAGTGAGATTTCCTGGAAATAGGATTGCTGAAGTGGTACAGATTTCATTCAGAGAAGCTCTTCCTCATTGCCCTGATCCCTTCAAATTCCAATGAAATACTCTTCTAGCTGTATTTCTGCATTACTCTGGAAGCTCAGCTGGCACTAAAACCAATTGTAGCTGTGTATCAGCAATTTCTGCAAGGTAGCTCTGACAATTGAGTGTTACTAACATGCTTGAATTTTAGAGTCTTTGTATTATTAAGTCAGAAAGACAATTTTCTGTTTGAAAGCCTCCAGGTCTTTTGAGTTTGTGTGTTTTTCCAAGGTTATCTATTTCTTCAGACTCTTTGGCTTTTAAGTGTTGAATTGAATGAAAATAATACACTACATGTAAGAGAACAGAAATAACTGCTAAGGCTCAACATGATGGCTAATTCATACCAAGCACCAAGGCTGGTATTTACTATGTCTAACTGTGGATATTAATATGAGCACTAGTCACGGCAGGCTTATTTTACAGTCTGTGGAAAGAAACAGGTATCTTCAGAATGCAATGCATCTTGTACCAAAATAAAGATATAAAATCAGAGGAAGATTCTGTGTTCTAACAGTATCTATTTTGTACCATTTCCTCAAATGAGAGCCAAGTACAGCTAATTTGGGTGTAGAAGTTCAGAATTACCTGACATGAACTGAATCTTGAGTTTCTGACTAAAAAGTTTACTCAAAATATCCTACTGACACTTATTTACACTGTTCATTTGACAACCTTTTGCATGTGTAAATTTTTAAAAATTTCAATTGAACCCTACAATCATCATGCAAAGTACTTCTTTAAAAAATTAAAGTCTTTTTCGTTCATCAAATTATGTCTTTAATGCTAGATATAGTACATTTCTCTGCAATGAAAACAATTATTCATGAAGATCAATTATTCTCTTTCTTTTAGTAAAGCTATACTACAGTTACCGCATAGTTTGGCAGGCTGCAATCCTACATGTAGCCTTAGCATTTTTGCAAAAGTTGAAATATCTGGTGCCTTTATCAACTGTCAGTATGGTGGCATGTGAAAGATTTGCATCATGTGTGATAATCTGGATATCACTGGCAAATCTATGGTTAAATTAGTTTTTCTAGGAAATGTGACAACTAGCTGGAGAGCCGATTGGCAGAGAAAGCCCTAGATGTCCTGGTGGACACCAAGCTGAATATAAGCCAGGAATTTGCTCCTGTCACAAACAAGCTAAATGAGATTCTAGGATGCATTAGAAGCAGTATTGCCAGCAGGTTAAGGAAAGCGATCCTTCCTTTCATTCATCACTGGTGAGGCCATGCTTAGAGCACTGTGTCCAGTTTTGGGCTGCTCAATACAAGTTAGGCATGGACATACTGGAGAGAGTTCATGAAGATGCTGAAGGAACTGAAACGTCTTCTTTAAGCAAAGGCTGAGAGAGCTAAGGCTTTTCATCCTGGAGAAAGGAAGAGCTCAGTGATATCTGATCAATGTATATACATAGCTTAGGAATAGAAGAGAGTGAATAAAGAAGACAGTCAGGGCTTTTTCAGAGGTGTCCAGTGTCTGGACAAGAGGTAGTGGGCACAGGCATCAACACAGGAGGTTCCATATGAACACCACTTTGTCACAGTGAGGGTGACAGAGGACTCTCCATCTTTGCAGATATTAAAAAATCAGCCTGACATGGTCTTGGGAAATTGACTCCAGGTAAAAGTTGGACAGTTGCAGGCTCTTCAGGAAGGATGGGCAGGGCAGAAGAAGTGGAGGGGTGACACTGTATTTAATAGAATAGCTAGAATATGTGGAGCTCACTGTTGGCTATGGTATGGTTGAGACCCTCTGAGTAAGAATCAAGAAGCAACCAAATAATGTAGATGTCATTGTGGGAGTCTGTTATAGACCTCTCAGCCAGGACAATGACACCAACAAATAATTTTTTTGAGGAGCTAACGGACATTTTTCAAGTCAACTGCATTATGGGGGACTTCAGCTTGCCAGAAATCACCTAGGAGCATCACACAGCTGGTACAACCCGGGCCAAAAGATTCCTAAAAAACCTAGATGACAGCTTTATAAAACAGATCCTAAGAGAGTCAACGTGGAAAGATGTCCTCCTTCATCTGCTGCTTGTCAAGAGAGGGGATCTTGTGAGAGAAGCGGAGATTGGTGGCTGTCTTNAGAAGTGGAGGGGTGACACTGTATTTAATAGAATAGCTAGAATATGTGGAGCTCACTGTTGGCTATGGTATGGTTGAGACCCTCTGAGTAAGAATCAAGAAGCAACCAAATAATGTAGATGTCATTGTGGGAGTCTGTTATAGACCTCTCAGCCAGGACAATGACACCAACAAATAATTTTTTTGAGGAGCTAACGGACATTTTTCAAGTCAACTGCATTATGGGGGACTTCAGCTTGCCAGAAATCACCTAGGAGCATCACACAGCTGGTACAACCCGGGCCAAAAGATTCCTAAAAAACCTAGATGACAGCTTTATAAAACAGATCCTAAGAGAGTCAACGTGGAAAGATGTCCTCCTTCATCTGCTGCTTGTCAAGAGAGGGGATCTTGTGAGAGAAGCGGAGATTGGTGGCTGTCTTGGCTACAGTGACCATGAAGTGATAGAGTTTCAAGTTTCTGCTGACAGAAGAAAAAGTACCAGCAAAACCTTGACTCTGGACATGAGGAAAGCAGACTTCAGGCCCCTCAGGGAATTAGTAAGTAAGGTCCCTGGAAAAACATTTTTGCAGATTCAGGGGTCCATTAATGCTTGTCACTTTTGAAACATCACCTCCTAAGGATACAGGAGCAAGCAATTCCCAAATGCTGGAAGTCAAGCTGTTGAGGCAGAAGGCCAGCTTGTCTGAACATGAATTTTCTCTTGGTGGTGAGGCCAAAAATCAAGGTGTCTACCCAGTGGAAGCAAGGTCAAGTGATGTGGGAAGAACTCCCATATCCTGCTTGCCTTTGTAAGGAGAAGGTTTGTGTGATGAAAGCTCAGCTAGAGTTGAAACTGACCAGGAATGTGAGAAAAAATAAAACGAGTTTTTTCAACAATATTAATAGTGATAGCCAGCATAGAAATATCATTGGCCCATTACAGGATTAGGATGGTTGGTGGGATACGCTGAGATGCAAACTCCCAGGATCTGAAGACTCATTTCCCCTCCTGCCCCCTGCTCACAGTTTCTGTATCCCCTGATGTTCCTGCCTCCTCTCCATATGTGTTTCCTTGCAATTTTTCCTGGTGATCTGTGCCGCCGAGTTGCTGTGACAGTCTCCCTGAGACTGGGGTGGGGGTCCAAGGTCCTCCTCGACCCTGCCGTGGCAGACCCCACAGGTCCTGGAGCAGCACGAGGCTGCCCCTTCCAGGATGAAGCCAAAGCAGCCCTGTGCCATTGCACACAGCAGCCGCTTGACTCCCCAGGTTAGTGATGGGTNGGTCAAGTGATGTGGGAAGAACTCCCATATCCTGCTTGCCTTTGTAAGGAGAAGGTTTGTGTGATGAAAGCTCAGCTAGAGTTGAAACTGACCAGGAATGTGAGAAAAAATAAAACGAGTTTTTTCAACAATATTAATAGTGATAGCNCAGTTTGCTCCACCCTTGAGCCCAGTTCTTGAACCCTCCCTCAGATGCATTACTGACTGATGTTTTACCCCATCCTCTCTAAGTTTCCACGCCTTCCAATACTCTCCCTGAACCGTCCCCCTAAAAGTTAGTGCTCACGTTGAATAAATGCTTTTTAGATTACTCCCCTTGGTCCATTCACATTAGATGATCACCTTACAACAGGGACAGAGACAAGGCAGAGGTATTTATTGGTTTCTTTTCCTCTGTCTTCAACATGGATGATGGACCAAAGGGGTCTCAGTATCCTGAGCTGGAAGACCACGACTGTGAGAATGATCAACTCTCAGTTGACCCTGAAATTGTGTGGGTTCTGCTGCTCCAGCTGGATCCCTACAAATCTATGGGCCTTAATACTCCAAGAGCTAGCTGGTCATCACAAAACCTCTCTCAACGACTTCTGAGCAGTCCTGGGAAGCCAAAGAGGTCCCTGTTGGAAGCTGGTGAATGTTGTCCTGGTTTTCAAGAAGGGCAGGAAGGAGGATCCTGAAAACTACAAGCCTGTTAGTCTCACTTCAGTGCCTGGTAAAGTTATGGGGAAGATTATTCTGAGAAGTATTGGAAAATATCTGAAAGACCTATGATTCTGTGACTCTGCTTGACCAAAGGGCTTGTACCGGAAGGCCATAGAGTACCTTCCAACCCCAGTTCCTCTGAGAATCTGTAAAATGTGCATTACAAGGTCCTGGAAAAGTATTATTTGAAGACTAAAAAAGTAAGTAATTGCAATCAATGACAACATTTCTTTTATTATTTATTGTTATGATAATGCCAAGTAATAGACAAAATTCAAATTAAAAAGAGAAACTTTGAAACACTAAGTACATGGAAGGAAATTATCATAAGTAATACGTATTCCTGAGGGTTTTATTTCTTATTTTAGATATATAGAACAGTCTTAATTCAGAAAGGATACAGATATTTCAACTGAAGAATCCCAAAATAGGGTAGCATTTTTAGAGGTTTGTCCATGGTTTTCTAACTGTTACTACATAGTAAAACCTATGAGTTGTAAGTCCCAGAAAAGCTCTCTCCCTGTCTTGAGTGCTGGAGGATGATCATCACTTTTTTTTTTTTTTAAATAGTGTTTTGTATTGGAAGGGATTTTAAAGATTGTCTAGTTCGTGGATACCTCTCACCACACAAGTTTGCTTAAAGCCCTATCCAGCCTGGCCTTGATCACTACCCAGGGATGGGACATCCACAACTTTTCTGGACAACTTATTCCAATGCCTCACTCTCTCACAGTAAAGTATTTCTTCCTAATATCTAATCTAAACCTACTCTCTTTCAGTTTTTAAGCCATTCCCCTTCACCTGTTACTACAGTTCCTGATGAAAAGTCCCTCGCTGGCTTCTCTCTCTGTAGGCCATCTTCAGGTACTGAAAGGCTCCTATGAGGTCTCCATGCAGCCTTCTTTTCTCAGCCTGTCTTTGCAGAGGAGGTGCTCCAGTCCTCTTATCAACTTCATGGCCTCTTCTGGACTTGCTCCAACAGTTCAAAGTCATTATGCTGGAGTCACTAGACCTGTCTGCAGTATTCTAAGTGGGGTCTCACAAGAGTAGAGCAAAGGGGAAGGATTACCTCCCTTTTGAGGCAGCCCAGGACACAGTAGTCTTCCTGGGCTGTGGACATGGATTGCTGACAAATGTTGAGCATTTTGCTCAAACACAAGTCCTTCTCTGCAGAACTGTTCTCAATCACTTCCCTGCTCAACCTGCAGGTGTTACTTATGGAAAAAGTGATACTAGAGTTTTCAAAAAGCAGGCAAGAGTCAGTCTTGCATGATGATTCTTCACTGTTATGAACGTTCAGCTAGTGCTTTAAGTGCTATTCTCTTCTCAGTATGTCTCTCAAGTTGGAATGGGCCAAGTTTTTATGTGAGAATTGTCAAACGGCAAGAGGCTTCCTTGTTGGGGAAGAGACACAATTTTCTATAACAAATTTCTGTATTGAATGAGAAATGTTAATAAAGATAGAGTTGTTTTACTTAAAACACAATCATATACACAGTTCTAGTCTAAAGGAAAGCCTTTGAACACTTATCAGTTTTATTCAAGTCACATGAAACATATTGAAAGTCAGGAATGTTTGAGTTAAAAGGAAATAGTCACTGCTGTGGTCTTTCCCCTGAACCTTTCACGTAAGCAGCACTTCTGTCATATTCTAATAGCAATATAAAAGTAATGACTAGCCAAAAAGCAGTGTTGTTCATTGGGCTTAAATCATTAAAGTATTTTCAGACTGATCTCAGCATTCCTGAGTTCCTTTGGGAATGGTATTACACATTCATATTTTACACAGCTGTAGAATTCTAGGAAATTTATTTTTTTTTATTCTGAATTCATATGTTTCTGACCAAATTAAACATAACTTTACAAATAGTTGCAGCAAGGATTTCCTTTACCAAGGTAATTCATTATAGTTTTTGAAAATTTACTTAATTCTCAATAATTAAGTCACAGCAATTATAACTATGCATCTTAAAGGACTGAAATATGTATAACTAACTACCTGATTTTCACCTAAACCATGTTAAATAGAAAGATTAAAAAGAAGAAATGGAATATAAACTGAAAAATTAGGCTCAATGTTTGTATCTTTTAAAAATAGGAACGGTGATTGACATGAACTGTATATGCAAATGAAAAAAAATGCTGTTAAGGTAACAAAAAAATGAAAATAAAACATACAGTTGCATAATAGGTACTTTATTAAAGCATCACAATAAAGTCAACACTGAGAGGTTAATGGTGATGCAGTTTGAGATTCCTGAGGCAAATCTAATTTGAGTGAAAGATGAAATTGGTCCTTTGCAGGTCCAAGCATGAGCAAGAAGAGAAATTAATTATTTCTACTTAGTCCCCCATATAATGTCCTGCTTTGTGTTCACCAGGAACTTGTTACTTCTAGTCTGTGTAGCTGGAACACAAATCTGTGTAATAAATTAATGTGTGCAAACCTTCTTTCAAAAAGAGAGGTTTGGTGCAAATGCTCAGGAAAATAAGAAAGAAGACAACAAAGCCGTATCTATTGTCAATCTAAGTGTTAGCAAAAGCTCAAGCATGTTTGTTATTACAATGGTGCCGGCTTAGAACCTCTCAGCAGCACAGGCTTTCCTACATTCAGGTTTTCCATCCACTATGCATGAAATATCTTCTCCTAGGCACTCCTGTTTCTGAGAGATGAGACCTGAAAAGCAGAGAACTTATTTATACAAACTACTACAACTTATAAACATTGAAATACCCCACTATTAAATTGCAGACATTAAGAATATGAAAAAGCTAAAATAAATTGGGGTATTACTTCCACCAAACAGGAGCAGAATAAACTCTGAAATTGAGTAGGAATATTCCCTGATCTGAAGTAAGACAGGAAAGGAGATAGTTTTTTTCTCCAAAATGTGGAGATTCTGTATAAATTTTTTTCAGGCTAAGCTAAGAGCAGCAGAATGGGATCCAAGATAAAATTTGTGGTAAGTATACATAATTTTGGTTTAAAGCTTTTAGAGCATATTTGATTTGGAGAAAAGATTTTGGAGCTTTTTGCAACTGTTATAAACTCTGTCTCATTTTACATTATGAAATATTTGAAAGACTCTTAAAATTAAAACTGCTGATTGTTCCACTCCTTTTATTTTTCATTCCAGTATTTTGTCTAAATGTCTCATTAGGTATTAAACTCCTGAACACTGGCAGAAATTATACGTGTTCACAGTAGATATTAAACATTTAGAGGGGTTTTTGGGTCATGTGATGGCTGGAGT
>VWZD01001910.1:0-15403 GCA_013396695.1 Sakesphorus luctuosus | reverse complement strand
AAAAAAACCCACACCAAAACCAAACTCGAAGCCCCACAAAACAAGCCAGCATATGATATAATGTGGACAAAGCATGGATTTGTTAGGAGCACATAGGTTTTATTTCCATTTTTTAGTAATTTGGTTATATTCCTTTCATGATTGTTGGGGGTTTTTTTTGTTTGTTTGTTTTTCAAATTTTTCCAGACGGAAACATTTTCATACTCTGCTTATCATAATCCTGTTTTGTTCCTGTGTGGCAGCCATCAGGGTAGAGTTCATCCTTTTATATGTGACATTGGAACCATTTTTCAACAGGCATACAATTTTTTATTTATACTGAATTTCTTTGGCAATTTTTCTTCCTAGTCAGTCATAATGTTCTACAGTTCTTCCACAAGTGTGCCTTTAATTTATTTTTCCACATCGCTTGTCAATATCTTAAACAGCACAAGTCCTCCCCCAGACCCCACAGAATTTTGTCAGGGATAATTCTTCATAGCAAAAGCTAATAATTTACTCCTGTCATGTTACCTGTCTTATTACTAATTATTTATCCATGCAAGTATCTGTCCTTTTATCCCATGCTGTATTAACTTCTGTAAAAGCTCTATGTGATAAGTTTGTTAAGAGTCTTTGTAAACACAGCACACCTTCTCCACATATCATCTTTTGTTTCCCTTTCAGACTAATGCCATTGTGAGTCTGGACCCAGAAATTTTTCCATTGTTTTAAGAATCACTGGTATTTTAGAATAGACTCTATTACACAGAAACCCGCTGCACTGAAGATATGTATACTGTCAAAAGTCTTGCAAATTTTTAATTAGATGACAGAATTAAACATGATTTTTCTCAACAGAATCTCATCTTTGTAAGTGACAGTTAAAACAGATAACCTGTTCATAGTAAATGCCTCCCTTAAAAAAGCCTGAAAAAAGTCAGACTAGGAAGTTAGGGAATTCAAACAGAAGGTTTTTGAGTGGGAGTTAGTGAAGTATTTTTACTTTTATGTTAAATTAGATGTCAGTTAAACTTTAGTTTTATAAGACATAGAAAGATAGTTTAGACCCATTTGAAAAATGCAGCACCATTTCTGAAAGAAGTTCAAGCAACACTCAGATCTTTGATTGACGCCAAATGAGAGTACATGCCAATCATAAAACAGCAGGAATATTCATCTAGGCTGTCAGGTTTCCAAGACTAACAGGGCTCCCATGCTGGTTGATGAGACTGAGGAACTTATGTTAAATAGATTTGCGATCTTCTGTACAAGAAGAGCAACAAAGAATTGCTACTACCCTTTGAAATGACAATATATAAAGTTTTGGTACAAATGCAGAGCAGAGAAACTCTCCATAATAAATAGTGCACTTGTGAGTTGCTCAAGTCTAGGCAGTGACTCTTTCTATATGTCTGTGAGAAGATATTATTTTCCAGAAGCATATAAAAATTATTATTAGATATTATCTTTTTAAAACTTGAGATTTGTTAGAAAATGTTTTTCATCTCATGTAAAATCAGACAACTGATCTCAACCATAGCAAAAAGAAAAAAGATTTTAAAAAAGCATAATAAAGGCTGCAATGCCAGGAATATAGTCAGCAAATTGACTTACCACACAGATATGATGAAAGTGCATTATGAGTTCCACTATGAGCAATTCTATGAATCTTTAATTTCCTATACTATCTCAAGGTCAATTCTGTAAACGCTTTATCATGAGAAAAGTCCTGGAGTTCAATGAGATTACTCACAAGGGTAAGGCAAAACACAAATCTGATACAATTTATAACATCAAACCGCAAATGCTAAAAAGACTCATCTTTCAAGTTCTTTTGATCATGTACATATTTTTCTGCTTCCTTTTCTTTTTGAAAAAGTTACAGCTGGAAAAAAAAATGAAGTAATTCCATTAATTCAAATACTTTAATATAAAGAAAAAAGAAAAAGGAAAAACCTATTCAGAAAGGAATATAGGAAAAAAATTATTGATTTCTCCAGAAGGTGTAGTGATGATTAATTTACTGTTTAGTTTCAATCAAGAAATGTTAAGAAGGAAAATAATCAAAATATTATACCTTTAGACATTTAAAGGGGTCACTGAGGAAAACAATACTGTTTTTAAATTAATTAACTAATCAAAATAACTGCTAAAAAAAAGAAACTGCCGGTATGAAGTTATTTTTCTCTAAGCTTTAAAAAAAGACTGTACTCATCATGTCTAATATTTTTCAGTAAGTGAGGAACCTTAATTCAGATTTCTGCCTTTTATGATGCCTCAAACACATGAAAATTGCATTATGACTCAAAGAACTTAATTTTCCAAATATGATTAAATGCTATTTGCAATTTTGATTGGATAATAAAATATTTACCAAATTTAATGTGGTGTTTTCAGAAAACTTCAAACTTAATGAAATAATTTTCCTGTTATAAAAAGGCAGCATTCTAAGAACAAGAAGTATTGAACGTGTATTATTTTATTAATATGGCTGTATATGTAACATTCCTTAAGTCATTAATGACACCGCAGAACACAGTTGTTTAAAATGTGATAAAGAAAAAGTCATAACTGAAATGTTAATCTAAGCAATTATAGTGCCATATAGTAGAAATTTTTGTTTGTCTCTGTTAGTAACTAAGTTTATTAGCCCATTATGAAAACACACTCACCACTTGCCTTGTCAGTTCTAGACAAAAATAGTGCATTTTTATTCTCCCACAAAACATTTTCTGTGAGACTCTAATCTGTATCAATTTATAATAAATTTCATTGTAGAGTAGTGAGAAGGAATATTGGTGTTCGTTACAGTGAAGTTGGAAAAAAAAATCAGTGATTCAGAATTGATTAGGTGGACTTGTATAAATAGCAAATGAATCAGGATTATTTGTTAGTTTGAACCTTTCTGACAGACATGTAAGAAAATTTAACAGGAAACATATGACTATGTAACACTAAATTTATTTAGTGATTTACTTTTAATCTCAGGAAAAGAAACTTTCACGTTATGATGAATTTTATTTGCTGTCATGAACCAAGATATTTTTGTTTTTCACTCTACCTCAAAATATGGTGTTAGGAGGATAAATTGATTGACTCTTTCCTGAAAAACAGACCATTATCCATAACACACCTTATCCTACTCCTTCATGACAATGTTTAATACACTGTAAGACTCCATTATATTACATACGTAAACAATTTTTTTCTGAGAGTTATTGAACTATTATATTTGTGAGACACTATAGGATACGCAATTAATATACCTGAATGAATGCTGTTTACATCCAATATCAGCTGCTTATCTGTCAGAGGAGACCAGACTGATGAGGAATTCATCAAGTGGCAGAAATATTACAAGCGCTGGGTGGATGAGGACGCGGAGGTCCAGGAACCCGGGATACCTATGCAGCGACTGAATTGGGACCATGGGGGCTTCCGGATGGACACTTCCCCAGTTTAAATGTTATACCCTTAATATGGCTACCCTGGTTATTTTTCCCTTAGTCGTTCCTTATCCAAGTTTCTTCTTTCCACAAACCCCTAGAATTTTCCCACCAACCTCATTCTCCTATTGGTCCTTTTGCCGCTCCTCCCCTCCCTCCTTCCCTTCATTTGCATGCATCCAATGAAGTGTGTTACTCCTCCCCGTTTCCGCCCCTCTTCCCCGCCCAAATTCTGGAAATTCCCGTGCTCCCCTTAGAAGCCAGGGCGCGCCATTAAAACTTGCTTTTCCTCGTGGACTCCTGGCTGCTGTGGATTTATCCAGTTCGGGGTGGTTGCCGGGCCAGGGGCGGGAAGAGCCTACCTAAGCTTCTAAGGGGCCTGATCCTAGGGAGCTCCGCTTGCCGCTTTCCTAGCCTGGCTGCTGGAAGCAGGAACCTCTCCACTGTATCAGTGGAAAATAACAATCTGCTGATACTTATCTGAAATTTGCCATCCCATATGGAAACAAACTTCACATCAAATTAATTTCAAATGAACTGGGATTATATCACAGGCACTCATCTGCTTTCTTCCTTCTGCTCTGGTCAGTCTATCAACTATTTCTCTTTAGTGCAGTTGGAGAGCTGACTGTTGAGTGCAGATTCATGTGCAGAGATGGTTCTTATAAAGATTTAAAAGTTTTCTGTTTCAACTGTACTGGATCACACCTTTTTCAAAAATACAGATTTATAACCAAGTATGTAGAGACTATGATCCCAATTTTAGCTAAAGAATGGTCTGCCCTGTTATCCATGATATGGCTATATCCTTATTTGGTATTATAGGTCACTAGTTTTATTGAAGGATCTCAATGTCCATCAATACTTCAGGAAACTAACTCATTTTGGTTAGAGGAAGTAGATATTTTCTGTTTCAGAATATTTTAAGAATTGAGCTGTGGTAATTAAATATCAAATTCATAGTAATACAGAATGATTATAAAACAGTATTCAAGGTTTTAAAGTAAAGAGGCTTGTCTTTTTAAAATCAAACTGAATGAAATATTACTGTAGAAAACATGGATTTTTATTAAATGTGTTGCCTGAAGGAAAAGAAGGAGGAGAGAGGTAACTGCTTTGTGGGGAGAGAGCTATTTTAGCTTAAAGAATGTTGCCTTGGAAGTGAATAAGCATGAAGAGACTATAAATGAAATTTAGGTGAGACTAAAGAACTGATACAGAACTGAATTTATGCAACAACCTTGAAACATTAGTGGAGACAATAAATAATAAGAATGTGATATCATCATGACAGAAAGAGTCTGGGTATGCTCCAAGATCTTCCTTCGAATCCTACATCCTGTGCTCCTCTAGACAACTATAGAAAAAAGCTACAGAATATACATTGTATATCTTGTATCAAATCTATATTACGGAGTGTGTGCTTTATGCCACTTGTTATAGGAAATACTATCACTCATAAACATTTTCAAGTCATAAACTAAATCTACCTACTTTGATTATTTTTTATATTTTAATTAATTTGAATATTGTTGCCAGGTTTCTCCAGACATGAGGCTAGCTAAGTCTTTCTGATTGTTTATTTTTTCTCCTCATTGAAAAGTAAAACCATAAAAGATCAAGAAATTCCCCTGCTATCTCCTGCATTTTGCTCTTCAACATTTTTTGGAACATCTCAAATTCAGTGCTTACTTAAATTGTAAATCTGCCTTTTGAAGTGTTCATAAATGTACTAGAATAATACTAATTTGCTGGAATCAGTGTTTTCTTTTTGCTTGTAGGAACCTCTCTGAGAGTATTCCCAAAGAAGTTTATTATGCTGAAAGACTTCAAGAAAGACATTTTCATGTCAACTTCTGTAGCATTTAGTGACAAATCACTATTGTGATGATTTATTTTGTTCACTGGTATTCTCAGTTCTAAAAGAACCTACTATTGTGGGTTGTTTTTCAGATTGGTCAAATGTCTGCTGATAACAGTTATTATATTGCTTTGGTTTATTTAGATGGAAGTGGGTTATCTTTGTTCTACTCTAATATTTCTGATCATTGCCTGTTAAATATTCAGCTTTCAAGTATGTTGATTTCTATTCCTTCAAGATGAGCAGTAGTGGATAAGCAGCACTTTCTCTGTTTTGAATATTAAAGATTAAAAATAAAATCACCTTCCAGACCTAAACAAGTAATGACTGCTCATGCACTGTTCTTTGTTTCCACATGGGTCAACATTTGAATTACCAATTGGATTTTTTTTTCTTCTGGTGGAAATTGCCATACAGGGTCAAAGGTGGAGTAGGACAGGAACAAAGAGCAGATTACCTAATCATAGCTAATTAAAAATTTAAATTTTTATGCAAAATATCTATACTTCATCTGAAGAAAACAACATGAACCAGGATTAGATCTATGACTTTCAAACTACATAATAATGAAGCTTCAGAAGACAGATTAAAGGAAGCTATTTTTTAAGATGTCATATTAAAAAATATCCAGTCCAATATAGCAGTCTTTGCAATTCAGACCAAATTAAACCATACAAAAGGCATCACTGACTGGCTGTTATCCATTATTTTTTAGCTGAAAAAGGAAACTTGCTAATTGTTAGATGGTCTAAGAGCTGTGTGGTGGTCAGGTCCTGGCTGGCATTAAACCACAACAGTCTTTTTTGGTGCCCAGTGAGGGGCCTTTTCCATGGGCCATAATGCCTTACTTACTGCCATAGTCACTATTCAAGGTCACACTGGAGTTCCAGCCTGTCCAGTACAGTAGCACAGAAATAGTAGTGATGAGTTTAACCCGAGTCAGCAACTAAGCCCCACATAGCTGCTCATTTACTCAGCACCACAGTAGGATGGGGAACAGAATTGGAAGGATTAAAATGATCTCACAGGACAAGATAAGACAGTTTAACAGGTAAAGCAAAATCTACATATGCAAGTAGAGCAAAACAAGGAATTCATTAACCACTTTCAATGGGCCGGCATGTATTCAGACATCTCCAGGTAAGCAGGACTCCATCAGGAGTAAATTAGTTTGGAAGACAAATGCAATTACTCCAAGTGTCCCCCACTTCCTTCTCCTTCCCCCAGCTTTATATGCTGACCATGATGCCCTATGTATGAGGTACCCATTTGGTCAGTTGAGGTCAGCTGTCCTGGCTGTGTCCCCTTCCCATGCACCTCCAGACTACTTGCTGATGGTGTGGTCTAAAAAGCAGAAAAGGCCTTGACCTTGTATAAGCACTGCTTAGCAATAACTAAAATATCTGTGTTATCAACATTGTTTTCAGGACAAAATATAGCCCAATACTAGCTCCTCTGAAGAATGCGCTCTATCCCAAACAAAACCAAAACACTAAAAACAGAATATAATAATAAAAAGTAGGTGCAAAATTATGTCCTCCAGCTAAGTCTAAGTACCCAATTGTGTTGCAAAAAATGTGTTTATGTAAAATTATGTGTACTATGTAGTTTTAAGTATTGCACAAAGCCACACACCATTTGTTTTTTCTAAACTTTTTTAGTAATGGCTGGAATTTCAAAATAATTGCTTAACATAAAGAGAACTTTGTTTTGTTTTCTTTTTATAATTTTTAATATTAGAGATTGCATTCCCTTGTCTGTTTTATTTTTAATCAAAAAACATCACAATAGTGATCACAGATGCCTATAATCCAAGCATTACTCAGGCAAACTGTGCTTTAATTGATCACTTTCATAGACTTCTGTTTCTAAGTAGACAGCTCCTGAAACTACGTTTTGAAAAATGTATGTGGCACAGCATTGCTGATTAATGTATATCTATACAGTAACTACATGTGCTATGCAAGAATTTATCAGATTCCTTTGCACATCCAAGACCAGTATATTAACTTGTTCTTGTTTCTGATGTTGCATTTAATGACATAAAGTTTCAGTTGCTTCCAGTGTATCATTTCCCCTCATTACATTTCAGTTTGAGTTTTCTATATTTACCTTTTTAAAGTATACCACTATGGTAAAGTGCAGTAACTGCTGTACTTACAAGAAAAAAATTGACCTGGTTCACAGCAGGGAAATTTAAAAGAGGTTCTGAATGTAAATCCCAAACAGAGGACAATGTCCAGCATCCTCACAGTAGTACGTTCAAACCCCACTGTTTTCCTAAGCAGGTTCTCTTCTGTGGTTCCCATTCAGAGGAACCAGACACTGCCTGCACACACAGCAGGATGTCTGGGTACTCAAAGCAGGATTTCAGGAGACTGAACAATGATTTTATATGTCAACAACTGCAAATCTCAAGTCTAATTTCAGGATCTAAATTTCATTCTTTTCTTGACCCATTCAGTCTCTTTGAATGCAAAGAAATTTATGATATCTGATGTTATAGATGTTCTCTCTCTCTCATTATTGTTCTAAATATCGATAGGTGGCAAATGCAGTTTCATTGATACTGTCTTAGATCTGCAAAGTTAAACATGTATTCATGTCTTCTACCCTAGTTAATATAATTTTTTAAGCCATTTCTTAACAAAATTTGAGTGTGGGGATAATGCTGGAGCTTATTTATTTGCATACTGAGCTCAGTCCAAGTAACTGAAATTATTGTAAAGTGCCAGGTCTAAGCCACAAGCTTGCCCAGGTGATTTACTTCAGACTCCAAGAGTTTTGCCCACATAAGCTCTTAGAAAGCCTTGAAATTCTTTGATATCTTGAATCACGTAAAAAGAAAAAGTTATGTAGTTTTCCTCAAGAGATTTCTTTTAGTTTAGTGAGAAAATGGGTTTGGCAAAAGGGTTTTACAGGAGTAACAAGCAATCAAGGAAAAGCATTCCAAAAAAGCACCCAGCAAACACCCACCCCATTCAAGCTAGTGAAATACCATTGGTTTTAAGTTACCCACAAGAGATTAGGAAAGAAAAGAGTACAGGAAGAGGTTCAGGGAAGAAAGAAGGCGAGAGAAAGAGGTCAGAATGGAGACTTGTGTAGCTACCACCAGAGGTCACATGATGGCGTGTTCCAGGAAAAAAGGCAGGACCAGCCATGTTGGCTGCAGACCATATGCCT
The DNA here is from genome assembly GCA_013396695.1 of Sakesphorus luctuosus. Lineage (NCBI taxonomy): Eukaryota > Metazoa > Chordata > Aves > Passeriformes > Thamnophilidae > Sakesphorus > Sakesphorus luctuosus. The sequence goes on along the minus strand of VWZD01001910.1, from coordinate 6,931 downwards.
TCTGATGCTGCCATAAGGCTGCAGGTCCAACCAAGGCCCCTTGCCTGACATACACACAGAGGTTGGTTGATTCAACCCAATTCATATATGTATCCCGCCCCTCACAATAATTTTGGCCACAATGAAGTCTGAGGCCATACATACATTAAGCAGATATCCCACTGCCAACAAAGAGATATTTGACAGGTATAATTTCATAATTTTTTTAAAGATATATTGGAATTGAAATTATAATAACAAAATCAAACTAGGACAAAGTTGTTAGCTTTGCTTTTCTGTACATTAACTTTATGCAATTTCATTTTTGTTTTGTGACATTTGAAAATCTAAAACATCATATTCATTGAAGGCCAATAGAGTTTCAGTTCTTCTATAATTTTTTTCCTTTTTTTTTTTTTTAGGTCTTTCTATAATGATCGAAAAAATACTTTTATTTTCTATAATAAAGTGAAAATTACTAGTTGTGACTTTGTTTGCTTGTTTGTTTTTTTAATAGGGAGTCACAATAAGATTTACCCTTAAATTTGTACTGCAGGTTGGTAGATTCATAATTTCAATGGCATTCTGTGTTGATAAGTTTAATGTTAGGCTACAGAAATTCAATTCCAAACAGTAAAACTAGTAGCTGCAGCCTCTTTGCCTTCTGAGGCTTGTCAAGTTTAATTATGTCCATGTGTGAAGTTTTGTATTTGGTCCTTCATAGATGATATAGATAGATATAGATACAGATATATATCCATGCATCTCACATTGTTAACAAGCCTATGTAACACCAGACTGGTAGCACACATGAAAAAAAAAACAAAACAGTTTTCAGCTTATAACCTCTCATACTATTATTGGACATACCTNCTCATACTATTTATTGGACATACTTGCACCATGGCATCTATTTATTTTTATGCATTTCACTTGTGTCGTTTGAGGTTTTTTGGGGTTTTTTTTGTTTGTTTGTGTGTGTGTGTGTGTGTTTGTTTTTCTAATCACTACCTAGTCCTCTAACTCACTAGCTAACATAATATTGAACCAAGTTTTGTTTGCTTCTTTACTTGGTGTTTCAACATGAATGTACTAGTGTATTCTAGCTATTCTTCTCCTGCCTATCAGTTCACTGGTTCTTTAATTAAGTTTTTATTATGGAAAGGAGATGTATATCTATTATGGCACTTTATGCTTTGTGTCCATACTACATTGGTGACAGGGTTTCTCTTTAAAGGACACTGTTCTTTTAGAAAAGAAATTCCATAATACTGTATTTTTACTAGCCAATTTTCTTTCAGATATTGATTTTATTCTCCATGACTTTTCTTGTCTTCCATTTTGTGCTTTTTCTCATATTCATGTCTTCCTGCTCAACTTCTTTCTGTCTTTTTCATATTCAGTTCACATTTGGAGTACATAATTCTTTTTAGTTTGAAGCCTTGTTTTATTTCTATTTGTCCATATTTCTGCTTCTCTTTACTTGTGTGATGCTTAATCAATATTTTCATATGATATTAAACATAGAGTTAAGAAATGGTTTTCAATTTTCTAAGTTGCTGAATTTATTTAGAAAGGAATGAAAAGGAAAAGCGAAATATTTTCCCTAAGGCTGGTCTTTCTAAAGCAATGTCTGAGGGCCAGTGAGATCAAGACAGTGTTTTGATTGATCAGTGTGCAACAAAACTAATCAGCCTGTCTCTGCTGGCTAAATTACTGACTTTTGTTACTCAAAGGGAACATCAATGAAAATTGCAGCAATGTTTCTAGCAGTTGGAAACTAAAAAAAAGTAAGATTATGCTAAAGGAAGAGATGTTATGCACACCAGGAGCAAAAAATCAAAATACCACTTTTGCTTTAGTCTGTACAATGAACTTGAAATTATGACCAATTATATTTTGCTTAAATTAAGATTTCTTTTTTTGTTGTTGCTAACTAAGGAGGAAAGGAATAAAGGACAACTGCTAGAGCAGAGAATGAGGGATTTTAAAAAAATGTTTTTTACTTTTTAAAATTTCACTATTGAATTCTACTATTTATTGGAAGAAAGTGAGGCCTGTAAATACCTATTTTGTCTTCTTTCACGGGAAGGAGAAAGAAGAATGCAGAAATTGCATGTGTACTCTACCTATCTTCCCATAGAGGTGATGGAGAAATAGATGGAACAGGACTGCAGAGCTGTGAACCTGTATCAAAGATCTAGTGTCATGTTCTACCAAAGCTTTACAGGGAAGAAGGGAGGATGGACTGCAAGGTTAAATTCTCTGTGAATGCTCCAGTGCTACTGCCTCATGCACAGAGCTTATTGGCACTATCATAGTATATTTCAAAATTTTAGTGTAACTCCCGTTGGCAGACTTAGCCTCCCAGACAGTTCAAATTAAAAAAAAAAAAAAAAATCCCCACCAGGTGGCATTCTGTGGGTGATGATGGAAATGATGTCATCTTCTGATAGCATCTTCCTACCACCCACAGGCTGCATTAGGGCTCTAGATGGTCTGATAAAACTCTTCAAGATCCTGTGTTATGATATTTTCTTTTTCCCAGGTGAGTTACGAACACCTGTGGCTTCTTTGTCAATCACCCTGCAAGTCTAAGTCTTGTTTTATTGCCTTGTATTATCTGTGCAAAAACTGGGTGATTTCAGTCCTGAAGCATGTTAAGGAAGTCATTACACAGGTAATATTCTATAGAGGAAAAGACACTTTTCTTTTTTGTTTGTTTGTTTTGTTTCCTTTTTATTTTATCATTATTGAGATAACCTCAGTTTAGCTAGCTAAATTGACATACATACAAATATACATAAAAGGAAAGACCTGATATTTCTCACATGTAAAGCTGAATACTCTCTAACTGCTACTCTATACAAAGCTGTGCTCCTACTATCGAATTGAAGACACTCTTACCACGAATGTTATCTCTACGTATCCAAAGATAGTTTATGATAAATTGGAAGAATTAAGCTGATAGATTTTAAAGCACATGGAGAGTACTCTCTACAGTACTAAACCTAGAGAATCCTAGAAAGGGAAGGGACCTTAATGAACATGTAGTTCCGATCCCACGGTCATGGGCAGGGATGCCATCCAACTAGATGAGGTTGGTCAAGTCCAATCCATTCTAGTCTTGAACACTTCCAGAAGACCCTGAGATCAGCTCAGTTGGTTAAAGCCTAGTGCTAACAACACCAGCATTGTGGGTTAAATCCCCTTATGAGCCATTCACTTAAGAGCTGGACTTTGATGATTCTTGTGAGTCCCTTCCAACTCAGAATATTCTGTGATTAAGTAAAATATTTTATAGGGGACACTTCTGAGCCTTGGGTGGTTACTTTAGGAACTGGAATTTCAATTATTTTGGCAAACAAGAAATAGTAAATAGTGGTATATAGAGATTGCGCTTACGTAGAATTAAATTTACTTTGTACAGTCTCATGGATAATTTCCATCCCAATAAACCCTTAACAAGGTCAATGTCATCTGAAATATTCATGAAGACTGGAAATTTGTTCGTATTATTTATTATAAATGTTTCATTACAGTTTTGAGACCTCAATGTGCCATAAATTAAACACATTTAATCACATTTTCCTTCAACAATGCATAGTTCATATTAATGGCTATCGTCTTGAGAAGGTGATCTTTTTATTTATTTTTTTTAGGAAAATATTGTGCATAGAACTTTATTTCCCATAACTCTGCTCAGTTGATAACCACCAGTGGCTGTCTAATGGATGCATGTGGTCACTGAAAGTGGATTTGAGGGACATAGATAGCAACACAATGGTGAAGTGCTAATAAAATCAAAATGTGCCTGACAGTCAAGGTCTAGCTCAGGCCACGTATGGAAGAAATTAACATCTATAATCAGTATGCAAATATGAGTCAATTATCTTAATCTATCAATAGCGGACTGCCCAGGACCCATTGAGCTCCCCTGCATGGCAAGAGGCTTCATGGAGGGCCCCCCTTGAGTAGGCTAGTCCTACTGAAGGCTAGTCCTCAAGGTTGAGAGATTCCTTGCCACAACAAATTTTCACTAGGTAATTAATTGCATGCTAAACTTTGAAAGCTAATGGATATAAAGAATTGATTGTACATATGTACTCCTTTAGACTGAAAACTTTGACTAAATCTGCATCCAACTACACCTAAACTCACTTCTGAGAAAGAGGTTAGAAATAAGGTTCTTTCTGAACCTCTTGAATCAAGAAGAGAGTCTCCTTGACAGCTTTATCTGATCCTGTCCTCTATGCAGTAAATAATCAAGTGTACCTTTACTTTAATCTTGTTAAACTACTGGCACATCTACTACCAAATTTGTTAAATCTTTGTTTTTTATTAAGAAACAAGTTGCTACTTCTCTCTGACAAGTGAAGTGGGTAATTCCATTCTTGATGACAGCAAGTTTAAAAGTTCTTGGAAATTTGGTTTCTGCGGAGTTTCTTATTTTGTTTCAAAAATCCTATACTGTGCAAACCCTGAATAAAAATGAAAATGTTAGCCTATACTGATTTTGGCTGGAACAGAATTAATTTTTTTCAGAGTAGGTGATACGGGACTAGGGGGTTTTTTGGTAATGCAGAGAGACCTCCATTATTGCTAAGCAGTGCTTACACAGAATGAAGGCCTTTTGTGGTTCTCACACCACCTCACCAGAGAGGAGCCTGGAGTGCACAAGAATTTGGGAAGGAACACAACCAGCACATATGAATCCAACTGACCAAAAGGATATTCCATGCCATATGGCATTAGACTCTCAGTATATAAAGCTGGGGGAAGAGGAAGGAAGTGGAAACATGTAGGGGAAAAAGCTGCTGTGTTGTTGCAGCAAGAGGTTTTTCCTGTGCTCCAGCCAGCCCACTCCTGACATGACCCCAGGTTCAGCATCCAGATACCTGGATGTCTTCTCTCAGAGATGAAGTCCAGGCTCCAATGGTTAAAAGCAAGAATGGTCAGACAAACTTTATTGAGGGTAAACAGGTTATACAGGGTTTTGGGGGTGAACACACGGTCAGTGTCAGCTTGGGATAGGCTGAGGGTCTCCTGGTCATGTACTCGTGGACTTCTCCCATTGGCTGGAAAGGCAGTGTCCATGCCGATGAGCACTCCTCTCAGGTGCCAACAAGTCTGGTCCTAGCCAGGCTCTGAGGTTGTTTACCTGGCTCACAGGCTGCCCCAAGGTTAGGCTGACCTTGCCTGCCTGTAAGCTCCCCTAAGTCGTGCGTTGTGCACCTACAGGGCTCAGGCTAAATCTCCCCCACAGAAACATTTGGAGTTACAGCACTTTTCTTCCCAAATATCTGTTACACCTGTTTTCCTGGAGATGGTGAACTCCTACCTGCCCATGGGAAGTAGTGAATAAATTCCTTATTTTGATTTGCTTGTGTGCATGACTTTTGATATACTGATTAAATTGTCTCTATCTCAACCCTTGAGTTTTCTCACTTTTGAGCTTCCAGTTTTCCTCTCCAGTTGAGCTATGGAAATTTCTTACACTGTTTACTGATAAACATTTAAAATATATTAGGAAACAGCCTTTCTCTGAAACTGTCTCTACTGTTTTCTCATTCAGAAACTCAGTCAAATGTGATAGCATAGCAATTTGTCTAATTTGTATCACTCACAAGCAGTGAAGAAATCCTGGAATTTTATTGGATTTGTTAGACCATTTTCATTTAACATAATTCTTTTATTAAAGAATTGAGTTAATTCGAAACACATTTTTAGTGGGTAAAAAAAAATCAATACTACCCTCACTCACACCAAAAAAAACCCTCAACCATACAAAAATATGGCCCCAAACCCACAATAATTTATATATCTTAGTGACAAATGCCATAGAAGAAAAGAATAGACATGCCTTCCAATATGCATTCTGATAAATCAAATGGTGAACCAAACACTCATAAAGAAAAAAAACAAGCAGTGAAATCAGCTCTAGAGAGCTTCTTACAATGTCACTGAATAGAAAGAAACAAACAAACCATGCCACTCCTCCAGGATAGTATATACCTGGCAGTATAACTTTTGATATGCTAAGAAGGTAGTAAAAACATTATAAATCATTTAATCTAAATGTATAATGATTAATAATTGTTACTGTGGACTGTTAAAAATAGCTTATGCCAGCCATAAATATTTATAAAATATGTTGCTGGGACAATTTTGGCAGAATTCGTATTGAATTCGTAAATCTTTTTCTTGCATATTTTTTTTACACTCTCATAGCTTTGAAAAGTAAAACAAGAAACAGGATGTGATTCTCCTTACTTCTGCTGCTTTTTGTGAGTGGATAATGCCACATAAAGTAAAACAACCACATGGATTCAATATATTCTGGTAAAGTGGATATTACCATGCTTTGCTTCACTGAAATCATCTTTCTCTGCAGGAAGTAAAGCCTTCTGACAGCTTTCTGTTTCTCAGAAGCTAATGGCCAAAGTCACTTTCTTGTTTCCAGCTTATTATCATTGTTTTTTGCTGAAAGCCATGCAGTTTAGCAGAATAATAAGGCACAGAAGCGTATGCCCTTTGACAGCCCAGTGTTGTAGATAGAAAACCAAATTACCAAGTATGATTCCCTGGGGAAACCTCAAACACCTGCAACTCCAAATGTCTCCTTGGAAAGATGTGGGTTATGAAAAAATCACTCAGTTATGGGACAGTCTGCCAAAGTCATACTGAAGATTTTTTAATTTGGTTTAATCTTGTATGACTTTGTTGCTGCCATTTTGCCCTCTATATTTATCATGCATCTTCAATAGTGTGAGATTTTTTTAATTTTTGTGATTTAGGTTATATAATATACCTGTTCATTTCTTAAAGACCACTAAATGAGGGGCACAGCTACCATTCTCTGAGGCAGAGGTGATTCCTTATCTTGAAACATGATTCCTTATCCTGAAACATGTTTGAGGGCAAACATGTTTTGCCCTGAAAATCATTTGTT
>VWZD01001908.1:45632-55846 GCA_013396695.1 Sakesphorus luctuosus | reverse complement strand
GTGGGGGGATGGATTCTCTCTCTTGGTGTTGGGCAGTTGGCCATTTGGCCAGCTCAACCTAACACACACCCTCTCTAGCTGGGCTATTACCTGGCTCAAAAAGTTATCCTCCATGCATTCCAGGATTCTCCTGGATTGCCTACAGCTCACTGTTCTACTTTCACAGTAGATTTTGGGGTAGTTGAAGTCCCCCAGCAGGACAAGAGCCTGATAACACAATGCCTCCTGTAGCTGGAGGAAGAAGGTTTCATCAATAGGCTCCCCTTGATCAACTGGTCTGTAGTAGACACCAAATACTAGGTTCCTTTTGTTGCCTTGATCTCTGATTCTTACTCACAGGCTTCAACCTGCTCATAGCTGTTCTTCAGAGACAAATCTTCATGCTCAATCCACCTCTTGTTGTAGAGGGCAACCCCTAAGCCTCTCCTTCCACCTCCGTCTTTTCCAAAGAACCTGTAGCCATTGATAGTTGCACTCCAGAAATGGGATTCATCCCACTGAATCACATATTTAGTCCCACTAATCTTAAACCAAAAGTTACACCAGTCAAAATGATTCAAAATACTGATGATTGTTTTCTTTCCCCCTTATTTTTTTCAGTGTCATTTCCATAGAATTGGGATTAAGTAAAAATCAAAATAAGTTGTGTGTTAATAATGCAAGACTGGTTTACTTTCATAAACAAATAGTAGTGGTGTGAAAAAAGTGCTGAAGTTTTGAGGAAGAAAGAGCTTTTATTTTTGTACACAGTCTTATAATAGTGAACGAGTTTTACCTATATGTTTCTTTTCATTTCATTTTTAATCTAGATATCATAATTAGTAATACTAATAATTTATTTTTTTTTCTAAGATATGCACCAATGGATACAGTGAAAGGCAAGATTGAGATCTCAAATAACTGGTTTCAGAAAAATCTACCCCCACAGATATCACTAAAAATAAACCTAGCTTTATTTCTAGACTTGAGAGGAAAAAGGCTTAATAGATCTCAGTCATACAATTACTGAAATCTCCCACTTATTTGGAAATGATTTTTCTCATTATTTATACAGAAAAGTAATAGGTTAATAATTTTTATATTGTATATTTATCCTTTTATTTATTTATTTTTATTACACTTTGAAAAAATTCACAACATACAGTAGTTTAGTGTGACTATTTTGATTTTATTAGGCTACCTGTATTTATAAAGTAGCAGTAATCAGTATGTATTCTATGTGGAACTGTAAAAAATTTGACATTTTGAAATATACAACTTCATATTCAAAAATGTTACTGGGTATGCCATAGCCAGAATAAGATCCTGAAACCAATTCCTGTGACTTCATTTATCAAATATAGCATAGTTGCTATAAATACTTCTAATTGAGTAGATTTACATTTGTCTGCAGATCTACAGCATTACAGAATTCTGATATACTGTTCATGTAATGAAACTGTTCCTTTTTGTCATGATTTGAACATAATCATAGCTGTTTTCCATGTTAGAGGAAGCTTCTGAGATCTGTAACACCTTCCAAATATTGTTAAGACGCTTAAAGTAAAAAATACTTTAATACATAATGTAAATATACTCTGGCACACAGTTACTTGTAGGTTTTGGTTTGTTTTGTTTTTTCCTACAAGCAAAATAAAATGTTATATGATAGGGTAGGTTTAAGTGGTCAAGGTAAAGTTATAAATACATAAAATTTTGTTTGTTTAATAATAGAGATAATTCATAATCCAGAAAAGAAATAACAAAGATGCAAATAGATCACTTTTTTTTTTCCAGATAGCTCTTCTGTGAAGTCCTAGAGTTGCATTAAAAAAAAAAAAAAGAAAAAGTTATTGTAAAAGTCTGCCAAAGAAGTCATATAATCACAGAAAATATTAATTTGGAGGGAACCCATAAGTATCATTGAGTCCAACTCCCTGTTCCTTACAGGGACATCTAGCAATAGAGCATATGACTAAGAGCTGTCCAGATGCTCCATGAGTTCTGGCAGGCTTTGTGCCATGACCACTTCCCTGGGCAGCCTGTTCCGGTGCCCGCCTGCTCTATGTGATGAACCTTCTCCTAATGTCCAGTCTGAACTTTCTCTGATGCAGCTTCATCCCATTTTCTCGTGTACCAATGCTGGTCACCAGAGAGAGATCAGGATAATGCACTCTGTTACCCACCCCAGAAGAAGCCAAAGACTGTGATGAGGTCACTCCTCAGCCTTCCCTTAGACAAATTGGATCAGAGTTTGCCAGATAATGTTTAAATGTCTTCAAAGATCCTGCAATTTAATTATTGGGTTTTTGTCATATAGACATTGCCCTAAAATCTCTTAAGTTTTAAAAATTCTATAAAGAGATTGATGCATCCTTTCTATTTAGATATTCAGAAGTGGGAAGAGCAGAGACCTCTGTGTCATCCAAGCCCATGTACCTCCCTGTTGAGTAGATTTTTGCATTGAAAATGACTTCCTGATTTTAAAAGAGTATTGTATGTTATTCCTGAAAGTAAAAGGTAGCATACAGGATTTAAAGTAATTTTTATGATTCACCATTCAGCATATAAAATGTAGCATATTGCAGCACAGAGATTTAAGAGAAGCCTCTAACTTTCATTTCTTCAATTACTGATAAGATTTTGATGTGCTATTTTTTCCCTTTTTTAACTTTGTTTTTTTGGTGGTTGTTGTTGTGTTTGGTTTGGTTTTTTTTTCTCCTTTTAACCCAAGACTTTTTTTTGGCATGCTTTTTAGAATTCAGGCATTCCCAAATATGGAGTTAGTGGGGGTTTAGAGAATTAAGAAAACCTGTGAAATCAGACTGGGCTCCCAAATTAGCAAAAATGAGCTGCCCTCAAATTGAAAGCCCCTAAAATCAGAAACTGTTTAATATAATTTTATTTTATATGAATAAAACTACAAAGTTGCAAATTGACAAATGTAAAGAATACAAAATCGCTTCATGGCTATTACACATTTTAAAAGTGCTTCCTGTAGAGGATATTGAAGAAATGCTAATAGAAGTATTTAATAAAAAAATCCCTGACACGTAAATCAAATTCTGCACACCACTGTACAATTAAAATAAAAGCATAAACAGCAGTGAAAGTGTTTGAACTATATAACAGATTACTTCGGACACTCAGTATATTAAAGACTGTCACTTTTCTAACTGTTCAGCTCCAACTCTTTAAAACACTAGTCAGAATTCAGTTGAAACAAAGCTCAGATAGAAAAGGAATCCTAATATTTTCCATATGCACTGTCATATTCCATCCCTTTTCTAATATTCATGTTCCATTAACATTCAGTATTGGATGAATCTAGGCCTGAAGATACAAAAGATAAAAACAATCTAAAGTATTTCTCACTTGTTTTGATATTTGCTATCCATACAGTATTTTCTCAGCCTAAGCCATCTTGTTTTATGAAAAGACAGTACAAATTCTAAGGCAAATAATCAAAATCTTGATTTTTTTTATACTATTGGATATAGAACTGCCACAGAAGCATGCTACATTGACAAGATTGAGATTTGCAACACTAAACATTACTACAGCTTTGATAATTTCAATGCTAGAACTTAGTGTTGGAAAATCCTACCCTCGGCGTTCAGAGTTAAAGATATCAAATGAGACTGGGAATGGAAGACCTCAGTTTACCTGCAGGCTATCTACAGCAATGGTAGTGTTAATGCATGTTTTTCTATGCTACCCCTAAACTAGCTCAGTCAAATCACTCTTTCCTAGAAAAAAGTTTTGCAGATAGGTAAATGTGCAAGGTGTCTTCTGAAATCAGTAATTTTTCTTTATATGTCTTTGTACACAAAAGTGAGTTATACTAGACAGCTCTTTTTATTTTTCTATTTGAAAGTGAACATACAGCACTTTCAGTCAAGTGATAAGTTAATCATTCTGAAACATATTTTGTAATATTTGGTAGACATAATTTTTTCAAATGGCTTTCTATACCTCTTTTTCATAAAATTTTGCATTATTTGGACAAAGATAACACAGGAAAATCAAGCAATTGCAATTAAAAGATGGCTAACAATTTGGTACCTTAGAAATACTGAGCTATAAATTCTTCGTATTTCTCAACTACAGAAAGCCATAGATACTTGGCAGTAAACAGCAAATAGCCATCCAATAGGGTAGCTTATTTTTCTCCATTGTTAGGAGTTTTGGCTTATTCTAATGTTTAATTAGAAATGGATCAATTTATTATTTACATGATAAGCATTAGCCATAGCTGCAAAACCTACCACCTGTAGTGTGCCTGCAGCAGTGCATGTTATCTGTTTTATATGCAAATATTGTATGTCTGTAGTGTGTCTACAAGTTTCTGTAATATATCTGTAAGTGTATGTGCTAACTGACCTTTCACAGGTGCTGCAACCGGGCTTACCAACACTCCAGATTGTATCATGAATCTTGCAATACTTGGTGTGTGTGTTTAAGTTGGATTTTCAGTCCAGTCTCATAATTATTTGTAGAGAACATAGATACTTGTTGTAATTCCTTTGGAATCTGTCTTCCATTACTTTCATTTGGGCTGAAGTCATCATAATAACCACTATTTCACTGTGTGTTAGAACTGAAGTTACTCTGCCCCTGACCCAACATGCTCACCCATACTCTGTTGTTCTCAGACCCACTTTTATTTAGAGCATTAAATATTCAGGGAAACAGAGACTGGAAACTGAATCTTTCAAATGAAGGTGAGTGTTCTAGACATTTGAGTAAGAAGTTAACACCCTTCTGCTCTACAGTTCTGTAAATAGTTTGCCATTATAAAAGACAATGGAAGAGCAGAGATATTTAAGTAAAGCTCTCCTTTACTGCTGTGACTGCTGGGCCACTAAGCAAGAGTATTCTCTGGCCTTCCCTTCAAACAAGGCTTACCCCACTGAACATCTAAGGTAGCCAAGCAAGAAAAGCTCCAATGAGCTCTACTATGAAGACAAGCTGAGAGAGTTGGGATTGTTCAGCCTGAAGAAAACAAGGCTTCAAGTAGACCTTGTTGCAGTCTTCCAGTATCTAAAGGGAGACTGCAAGAAAGCTGCAGAGGGACTTTTTACAAGGACATATAATGATAGAACACGGGGGAATTGCTTTAAACTGAGAGTACATTTTGATTAGATATTAGGAAGAAATTCTTTACTGTGAGGGTGGTGAGACACTAGAACAAGTTGCCCAGAAAAGTTGTGGATGCCCCATCCCTGGAAGTGTTCAAGGCGTTGAGCACCCTGGTCTAGTGTCCCTGTGTATGGCAGGGTTATTGGAACTAGATGATCTTTAAGGCGCATTCTAACCCAACCCATTCTATATGAATCAATGTGGACACCCTGCAAACAACTTGGTTTTGATGTTAAACCCCAGTATCTTATGGGGATTTGCTTCTGGCTTGCTTTGGCAAATTCCTTCTCAACTTTGTATCATCTTTAAATAGCGCTCATAATTACCTAGCTCCATGCACACATTATGGGGTAACACAGTACCACTCTAATTTACAGAGCTGATAAGTTAGCTCATATTCTGTAAGTTTTTAATGGCCTTTCAAAGGAAGAAATTATTTAAGAAAAAGAAGTTCTTGTATGATTGGCTGAGGTTATGAAGATGACTTGTAGGTGTAGCCTGAAGGCTTCTGTAGTGTGAATTATAACTGATTCATACTGCAGCCTTGCTCATGGATCTCTCTCTTCCAGTTTCTTGTAAATGGTGGGAGCGTATAAACTGTGGGATAATGACCATGTTGTCAGACTAGACGTAGATTGATCCCAGTTTCACTAAACCTTAGAGCTCGCAGTGAGCACCTAAAATCAAGGTCTTCAAGAAATGTTTTCAGCTATTTTATGTGTATCACCAAATGGTAGCATATTCCTTATTTCATTTTAATACTTTTATATGTAAACATCTAGCCAAGAACATAACATCATCAGTAAGTAATGAAAAATAGACCTTATTTAGACATTTGAGTAATTTATTTTTTGTCTTACCAGACAAGACAAGAGCAATAAAATAGAATTTTTAAGCTACAGAGAAATCTGCATTAGTAATATGCTGAAATACACTCTAGACATTTTAAAAACATCAATGATTAGAAATGGCATGTGAGCACAAAAGATGATTTATATCATGTAAGAAATTTATGGGAATCAGTGAAGTATGTTAAAATGTTTGGCTTTGAACATTTTTGAAACTCTGTCATAATGATAAATCAAATGTATTTTGTATTTCTAGATAAAAGTAACACCTACGCTTTCTGATCCCTACACCAAATTTTATTTTAGTCTTCCATTGATTTAATGCATCTCAAAAGAAAACAAAACAAAACAAAAAAAAAACACAAAACACCCCCNAAAAAAAAAAACCAAAAACCCCCCCCCCCCAAAAAAAAAAAAAACAAACCCCTAAACAAACAAAAAAAGAGATCCCTTGATAGGAGTATAAGGAAGTTCACAGGTATACTAATGAGATGTGACAACAGAGGAATTATTCTACAGGTGCCTGAGTTTTGCTGCTGAAGTCATTTGTACAGATCAAATAAATGATTTTGAAATTTATCTTTTCTTCATTGAGCAATGAAAGTCTCAGAAGTATTATAGCCCCTTCTGGCAGAAACTACTGCATTTTCTGCTATTTTGTGGAAGAACATATGAAATCTTCAATTAGATGAGTATTATAATTATATATATATAATGTGCAGTCACAAGAGGTGTTTGTAGTCAAACCTATGTTAGTCTAGTTAAGAGCAGAAACTATTACTTGAAAAGGGTGGCTATATTGGCAAAAGTTTATTGTGATTTTAACAGTCTGATACAACAAATAGTTTCATGACATAACATCTTTTCCCTGGTTATGTTTTCCTGAAATATGAGGTCACTGTGGATATGATGGGGGAAAAAATCAACTAATGAAATTTAAAGAAATAAACAACCCCTCCAAAAACCCCCAGCTACTCAAAACCCTATGTAAAGAATAAAAACTGAGGTGATCCTGTGTTCCTAGCTAAACTTTTCAAATAAATTGAAAGCTGAGATCCGTATTTAGTTCCTTTTCTATTCCAGCTGGATATTTTACTAATACAAGTATATGTCTTTTGATGGAGAATAAGGATTTGCTTTTTGTTTCTCTAAAGTAATACGTGAGGGTTTTTTTTTTTTAATGTTTCATTATGAGGAACATTATAAACCATTTAAAAATTTTTGAGATATTTGGAATGTACTGAGTGTGCATTCTTTTCACAGTCTTCTTCTTTAGGATGTTCCAGCTTTTGAGGCTAAAAATGTGCAAGAGAGCATTTCTGAAAATTGATTCTGTGTTGATAGTTGTTGAGACAGTAGAAGAGAACATTTTTGATAGTTTGAGACCATAAAAAAATTCATGTTTACAAAAGTAAGAGGGAGTAAATACAATAAAGAATGAAATGAAAGAAGTTATAAGTACAGTTTCCCTCCTGTCCACAAATTTTAAAGTATAAATACTAACCCATTGTACTTTTGCAGTTGCTGGATAGTACATTCACCAGCATTACTAAGGACATCATTATACAGATGATGGAGTGATGATGTACCTAAGCTAAATATAGTATAGTTAGTTAGGCCCTTGAAAATGTAATATAACTGTAGAAAAGATGCAATGATATGGTAGTAGAAAAATTAGTAGCACGTACGTTTTGACTTTTGTGCATGAATATCTATTGTTAAAAAGTTAAATGTCTTGAAGTCAGATGTTCATACTCTTAAAGACAATGCAATGCTCTTTATCTTGAAAAAGTAAACATTGAGATATTTAATAAATAATAAGTTAAAAGATGGAGCAAGAAAGATGTTAAAATTGAAAGAAAAACAAAAATACTTTTTACTGCTTATGACCTTATGCTGGTCCCCAGTCCTGCTGGTGGGTGAGCGAGGGACTGTGTGGTGCATAGTTGCTGTCTGGGGTGAAGCTGTGGCAGACCTGTATGAGATTTCAGACATGCAATCAATTAAATAAAAATAAATGTCAAGTAACAGAATTATTTCTTTTATGGATACAATTTAACAATGATGTCATCTAAGTGTTTCCACTAATGCAAAGCAAGATCTTGATTCATACAGCACACAGGAGAGAACCCAGAGTGCTTTCACAGAAGTAAATGAATTATGTGTTCAATGGAACAGCTTCTCTTGCCCTGTGAAAGCTAAAACAATTCTAGGACTAAATGCATGCTAGATCTTCGTGCTCTGTCCTAGTGGATCTGAAATCACCAGTGTTATTCTTGTTCCTTATCATCAGAAAATTAAAATCAAGGATGATGGAAAGGAATTCTGTTTTCAGTCAAGATCTTGATTATTCACTAGGATACTTTCAAATTCCCTCTCAAAAGCAAAGTTAACTCTTTGACATTGGTTTAGTTTTCTTAGATGATGAAGTGATAAATAATTATAATATTTAACCTTTCCATTTTCTACATAATGATGTAAAGTAATTTACACCAGGAGGCTACGAAAAAAATAATTTCTAATAAATGGATGTGCATAACAGGTTTATTTCTTTCTGCTTAAGTAAACAATTTTGAATTTTGCTTTTATAGTGATCCCCTCCCCCAGTAACTTATAAAGATTCTTTCTTAAATCTTGATTCAAGAGACATTTTTGTTATCACACAAGGCAGATTTGTATGTGTGAGTGTGTGTGTCTGTAGTTCCTTAGATGCTAAAGATATGAAGGGGGAATTTCTAAACTATGTCTAGAATGATTGATTTATCTCTTCTTTCTCTCTTTTGTAGTTCCGGTCTTTATTAGCACTGTGAGTTGATTTCTTCCATTTTTCTTTCTCTTTTGTAGGACTTTTATTCATGGGCATAAGGGGGAAGGGGATTGTGGAAGTGTATTTCTGTTTTAAAACTCTGTTCAAAGATTCCTCTGATTAGGGAAATAATGTAAGGTTTGAGAGAGTTCTCTACCTTTGGTGTCATTGTAGTTTCTACTAATTTTTATAGGATTATTTTATAGCACAAATATTTATCTAAATAAATTGGAGGCATCTTCACAATGCATTTATGTGCAAGGTTAATTCAGCATTGCTTGAATGATTTTCTTTCCTCTTGCAGTGAAAATGATTTAAACTAGAGCAGGGAAAACAGTTCAATTATTTCATGCTCTGGCCATAACTATCTGAATTCTTAATTGCCATAGAGAGCTAAAGTAATAAAATTAGCGATCCCTAAATGGACTGCTATAAACACTGGCACAGTACTTATTTATTTCATTGGGAATGCTTATTCAATTAAAAGCAGTTTCATTTTTTCCAAATCATTCTTTATAATTTTCTTGCTGTTCAGCTTATATTTCAAAGGAATGCTGTAGAGTTTAGAGTTGCATTTGCTTAAGTAAAATATATCTGTAAATATGAGATTTCGAAGGCTGTATTTTTAGAATACAACCTAAGCTACCTGAATTTAGGTAATTTTTTTTTTTTTTCAAAATATTGAAACAATTCTTTGTTGAAGCACTGAAGTTCAGGCTAAGGGGCATGAAGTGTTATAATATATTTTAAGGTTAGGGAAACACAGCTCAGGAATTCACTGATGCAGTGAACATTAGGCTTGGGAATGTGTTTATCTTGAATAATAATAATCAACTGCCCAGATAATTGACGCTATTCAAAATTTAAGAGCATACTAGCTGAACCAAATAAATAATGCTCTTATTTATCAAACAGCACAAAAAAAACCATTAGAAAATACTTCTGTGTTTTTAAAGCAAAATGGAAGGTGCAAATGAAAAAAGGTTAGTTCTCAGTGTTGCAGAATTTACACTGCAGGCATCTTTTTGCCCTTGTGCAGTTAGATACAACAAGGTGCCTTGGCAAGATCTATCTTTTAAGACACTCATGTGCAGTACACTGCACTTCCATAGACACCCATTCAAATTCTGAGTGTAGGTGTTAGGCAAACGTACATTGAACACTCGACCAAATTAGGTTTTCATCAGGATGAGTGGACAAAACACAATCTGTATTTGAACTGGAGCATACTATATCCACAAATAAGTAAAATTACTTCCATGACCTAGAGGAAAACATTAACATTTTTTTCAACAAATAGCACCACGTTGTGCATGTGTTTCGGGGTTTTGTTTGTTTAGTTGTTTTTAGGAGGGTTCTTTGCTTTTTTTTGTTTTCTTCTTAAACAATGATAATGTCCTAGTTCAGCAGGTGAGACCAGTTGTCACTGTGTGGGGGGG
>VWZD01001908.1:22750-37602 GCA_013396695.1 Sakesphorus luctuosus | reverse complement strand
TCCACTTCTAGTAGGCTGAGCTACTTCAGATCGAGTGATGGTGGCAGTGGGCTAAGGTTAATGTTTTAGTTTCTTATGTACAGTTTGATTACCTCTGTTTGCCACTAAATACATTAAGTCCCTCCAAAGACTGAATGAAGTGTTTTTCTCCTCTCTCCTTGCTAGGGTGAGATGAAGTATATGGGGTATTGATCAGAGCTATATTAGACTATAGTTTCAGATGTGTTTACTTGCAGTTTAGACCTATAGCCTTGTCATAGTTAAAGGGAGATGGGGTGTCCGTCGGGTTATGTGGAAATGGACTGAATATTTTAGGAACTGTAGTGTCTATCAGCAGTGCCCACGTGATTTGGTTCTGTATATTCACTTTGTTGCTTCCAAGAAAACAGAAGCTGCAATAAGGTGAAGAGAAAATGTAGACAGAACTGATGCTATTAGTAGGGGAAGCTTGAATACATGTTTAAATTGCTTTCTTTTGTTGCTGCTCTGAAATAAAGAGGGAAATAATACATCAAGGATTTTCTGCATGTCATTAACATCTACAGTTTGTGTTAAGTTTTTTAGAACAGCCAAATTAAGAGCTGTAGTTCACCCAGGGAACAGAATAATTTCTCCTCCCCTGTACTTGAGACGAAAAGGAAACTTTCTATTACTTTTTTATACCTTTGTTTTAGGTTAATTCTATTCATGGTGTAACCTAATTTGCATGAAGAACAGTTTTCCCTGAATCTATCAGTTGCATAGGAAAATGGATATTATTCATTCAAGTTGAGCTTAAACCTCCTGAGACTGAAAAATGTTTCTGTGCAACAAATATTACTTAACATGAGCACTTGAAGTCAATGGGAATTGAGAGTACTATGCTCCATTTAGAATGTGAATAGTGTTTCACAGGACTAGGACTTCATTTCATTTGTACTCACCAGAAGAAAGAAAAATAGTTTGTATAACTCCATCTGTAATAATCTGACAGAGCTCAGTTGAGCCTTTGAAATTTTTCACTGCTTCATTACGAGGGCAGGTGGAGATACTAAAAAAAATGAAATTCTTTTATAATTAAAAAAATCTTCTATCCTCCAAAGTATTTGTTTAGACTGGAAACTGAGATTGATGTCCCTAGTCAGCATCCATCTGCAAGTGTTTAAGATTTGAAGAAATATTAGGCCATGACTTTCTACCCACCTGGACTTAGTCAGATAAATAGTGCAATTAAAAGACTTTTTAAAAGAAGATAAAATTTGAGTTTTCTTGGGTTGTTTTTATTTTCTGTTTTAACTTTATTTTTTTTTTTTTGAGTTCAGCTTTTTACTACCTACTTTAGATTTCTTCGGATAAATAAGTCACTTTATACTAGGCTTTAAAATGTAAATTATTCCTGTACCAAATAGAGTAAGCTTTGACTTCAAAACAAACAAACAAACAAACCTCCCAAACCTTTAAAAGTGAAAAAAAATGCTGCTGTTCAGCTTACTGGAGTGACAAGTTTGCCTTTTTATATGTCCTGAAGTATTACATTCTATGTATATTATTGGAAATATTATAATTTTTACAATAGTATTTAAAGACAATTTGTAATCAGATCTGCATTTTATTATATTTATTATAGAAATCAGTGGAAATACTAATCAGTAGTATTTCTTGTAGCATGGTACATAGTCATGGTTCATGCTGAATTATTATATCTCTTGATAATGTATCATTCAGTGAAGCTGTTTGTGGCTGTAAGTACCCAAATCTGAGTTTAAGTGAAATTGTGATGAGAGGAGAGGGTGGAATCTCCCAAGCTTTGGTCACGCAATGTGTTGCATGGTTGGCAATCAGGGAGTTAATTATTATCTTCATTAACAACAAAGAACAGTATCTTGACAATGGTGTTTGCTATGTTCAGTACAGTGAACCCCACACAGTTCATAGTGAAGTCAATGAAGATAAGGTCAGAGTAAATTAGCCTAAGGATTTGTAAGTCTTAGCTAGCATTGATATAACTGGTGACTTGTTGCCATGTCTGTAAAACAATAAAAAAGCTGAGCTGACAAACATAACAACTATGCTGCAGTATTAAATCATCTTTGAGAAATGGTATGAAATACTGTTTCTTAAAACAGATCATACAAATGGGAAGAAATCACACATTTTATTTGTATTGTTTGGGTGGCTTGCAGTTTGCCAGGACTAACAACATCTTCATAGTTAATCTTCATAGTCTTTATCACATTGATTTATTTTAGAACATTATTGTTTCAGACAGAAATGTCAGTGGTTTTGGCTAGGAGACCTGGATCCCAGACCCTCTTTCAATGAATACTTGACTTAAAATTTATTAAAAAAACATATGATATATGATCTTTATGTCCCCCAAAAAAGAATCTAAATAGGTCTTAAAACTAGGACATGGCTAAATTGCCATTTTTCTCTAGTGATTTTGTGTTTCCTGGAAAGCAGATAAGTGTGAACACAGAGATTATGTCTCGGACTTTGTAACATAGTGAGAGCACTCTTCAAGTTTAGAAGTGTGGGTATGTGTGGATATGTGTCTCCCTGGGCAGGAAAGGATTCTGGTAATCCAGAGCACTGTATGTCTAGCAATTTAATAGACAGATGAAAAGGATGGAGTTTGTGTGACACTTCATCCTTAATTCTAAATCCTAAAAGCAGAATACAGAAGGAGTTTAGATACCTTCATGCTCAAAATTATCTGTGTTCAAGCTGTGACTAGAGATAGTCATTGAAGTCACTACAAAACACTATGGGAATTTAGGTCAAAAATATCAAATTGCATTTTAAACATTAGATTTACATTACAGGTGAGTAAACAAAGTCCACTTAGTCCTTTTATGTCTCTTTATTTTCTTCTCATTTGAAAGATTTTAAATTATCTTAGGTACAAAAGAATGAATTATACAAAGTGAACATGAGATAATGGAAATCTTAAGGAATATGATAAAAATGATGGGAATGATGACTCAAAAAACCCCTACCTGAGAATACAGATGAATCTGTGTAATCTGCCTTTTTACTTTCAGTGGATTATAAAAGTGATAGACATTCTTCCCATACTTGGATTAAAGTTTCTTTTCATGGGTTCTCTTGTTGATGGGGTTATTTTTTTTTTCTAGATATTTCCATTTTGTTTGTGGATTACTAGAAAATAAGCAGGAAACATGTATGATTATTTTGAGACAACAGAATTGTTCTATTTATTGTTATTAAATAATGAGTGGTATTGACCACATTTCTATGCTCAGACTTACGTCTGACTGAAGCTCTGCTTTTTGCTTTAAGGCTAGTGAGTTTCCACAAATCTCAGTCAGTGAGTTTTACTTGACTGGTATTCTGCAGACTGCTCTGCACAGCTCTCCTCTGTGTGTGTCAGTAGGATTTGGGCATATTGCAGTGGAAGAGTCTTCTTGTCAAGTCAACATCTCTACAGAAATGCAGATGATCTTGAATAACTGAAATCTTATCTCAACAATTCCTGTGAAATTATTTAGAAATTTTATGTCAATAAATCTTGCTCTATTTTGTTGGCAGAGTAGGTATTTTTCATGATTTTGGTTGGGACAGATTTTCTGGAATTTTCTACCTAGACATTGATAAAGGTTATACTTTGGATTTGGGATGAAAATAATGTTGTTAGTACACTGATACTTTAGTTGTTGCTGATCAGTGCTTAGTCAAGGACTTTTCAGCCTCTCACACTACCCCACCAGTGAGGAGGCTGAGGGTGCACAAGGGGTTGAGAGGGAACAAGGACAACTGCCCCCAGCTGATCAAAGTGATATTCCATGCTGTTATGGTCAGATTATTAAAATTATTAGAGACATGTCTCTGCCCAAATTTAGGTCCAAAAGAAGCCATACACCAAAGTCAATAGTATGGTTTTTATTTAACAGTAAATGTGAGATAGAGATAGAAAGAAATAGGGAAGAGAGGGGAGGGGGAGAGAAAGAGAGTAACAGAGAGACAGATTACATAGAAAATGTATCACTGCTCTGTGGATTCCAACAATATCCTGTTGATTCTCGTCTAATCTTCTTAAGGGTGACGGTCCCAATCTTTTCAAAGTGATGGTTGAAGTTTTTACACTGGATGACATAATCCTCTGAGTTACTTCAAGAGTCTTTGATGGTTTGTGAAACCTTCTAAGACATTACAGCTGCCTCTCACTTTAGCACAGTTGAGTGAATTATGGCCCATCATTAGGGATGAATACCTTCAGGCTGCATGTGAATGTCCTGGTGTTCCCTGGAGGGAGGGGCGTTTCCGTACCTGAGCTATTGTGTAAGGGAGGACATTAGCATGACGAAAAGTAAGATCTGCCTCTCATTGCCTCTGGTCATCCTGTGCACTCCTTTTGCATCTTTAGCAAAGCATCCTCATAGTTTGAGCCATTAAATAGTCCAGTCTTTCACAAATGCTGTATGATGTCATGGTGAACAGTAAAACTGGGAGAAATTGGCTAGGAGATGCCAGCCAAATACTGTATATTCTAGTAGTAGTAGTAGTAGTAGTAGTAGTAGTAGTAGTAGTAGTAGTATCCCTTTTCTGTCCCATTAAACTTTTTATATTGTTTCCATAGATAGATAGATAGATCTATATCTCTATGTATCTCTCTCTCTATATATAATATATATAACTATAATATATATATATATTCTGGTCCTTTTCCCCAGTCCCACTGAGGGTCTGTGAATTATTGGCTATGTGATGTTTAGCTGCCTGACAGGTTAAATTACAACAGTGTTTTCCTGAAGTATGTGAAGCTAAATATCTATAGTTCTTTACAGAATGAGGAAAAACTGTGGGAAAAGGATCATAACCTTAGCTTTGACACTTTTTTGACTATCTTTTGTAGGAGTGGAGAAGAAAACTTTTCTCATTCTAGTGTAGTATCATCAGATTTTTTCTTGTCAAGCAGCATTGCAGAATAATGTCAAAACAATAGACGATGTAGTCTTCTGTGAGACTTAAAAGAAATGAGAGATACTAAAGTAGGAAAAGTTGCCAGTTACTTTTAAAGATAGCATTCTGCTGCAATATCAGGTATATTTGAAGTTGGAGACTGCTTCTCTCCAGGAAAACATGCTTTTTGTACATTTCAGGAATGCTTTTTTACCCTGGTAGCAGCTGCTCTTCTGTTCCTATCAAGTTCTACTGGAGGACTAGCTGTAGTCAGCTTGTAATCCATTGAGGCATAAACAATCTTCATAGCAGATTAGTTATTGTAGTTCACTGACCACAACTGTCACCCAGAGGAATTTGTTTTACACAGTGTAAATATTTGGTGTGCTCTCTATACATTTTTGTAAATAAGCTTAGTTTGTATGAACAGTAAAGTACTTCCAAAAAATAGTTTTCATAAAGTAGTGAGTGTGGTTAGAGTCTGGTCAGACATGTTTGGGACTGTACTTTGACTGAAAGTTATTCTGATAATTGTGTACATGTATGTATTTGAATAACTTTCATACCATGTCCTTAGGGCTACCTTTTATTCTTTTTCCTGAGATTTAAGAAGTTATATTCAGATAAAGGGACACTGTATCAGCCACATCTGCAAAACATATTTAGTTAGATGTTTTCACCTCCCACAGAATCTGAAGAAACCTCACTGACTTCATTCCATATGTCTATTGTTACTCTAATGCTTCCTGGGTAACCACAGGAATTGAATAAAGAGAATCAGAGAAACTCAAGAATAGCTGCAGCGACTTTCATCTCATTTTAAAATGATTTTCCAATTACTGTTGAAGAATAAGTCATTCAGCACTATTGGTTTTCTGCTCCTGTGAGGCACTCTGGTTCTGTTGTTTTAATGTGTGTCTGGATTGTTCATGTTATGCTGGAGCGCTCAGAGGAGTGACTGAAGCTGTGATAGAGAGAGAGCCCTGAAGTACTGGCATGGCTAACATCATAGCACCCTTTCTAGATCACGCTTTTCACGATAATTGCAAGCCACAGTCACTTTGGAGATGGTGGTGCTGGTCTAAAGCTATTCATTGCTTGTCATCATTCTTGTTTCTCCAAGGAGAGTTGACACGTCATACACTGTTTCTTTAAAGCAGAATACTCAAGTGAGGATTACAGTCTGAGTGGAAGGTTTGCACAGTGCTGTTCGTAACAGTGTATGGGCTGAAAGTCTCATGTACCTCTGCTAGGCATCAGTGAGAGAATTCTGGCTCCTTGAAAAGCAAACAAACAAAACCACCCCTCTAGTTCTTATTGTTTTGATTACACAATTATGTAACTTTGGAAACAACATCCCTGTGCTCAGAGGACAACCTGAACCTTGAATTTGCAGCCCCCACTCCTCTTCTGCATGTGTTACAACCAGGAAAATGAATACTTTGACTTATGTTGGCCAGTCATATATGGAGATTCATATTTAAAACTAAATTAGTTAGTTAGTTTGTTTGTTTGTTTTCTATCACCCTTCTAATTAACAGGTTAGAGCTGGAAGAGGAGATAAATGAGAGCAGTTTAGATATGATCTAATGGTCCTTTGTGCATCCAACTCATACTAATTTTAAACCTTAGACATTGATTTCTTGAAAGTCATTAAAGGAAGATGTGAAGACTATAAATTGATTGAAAGGGAAAAATAATTAAAAAAAAAAACAACAATAACCTACCCTTGGGGGAAATAAATAATTACAAAACAGACAAGACCAAGAACCTGGTTCATATAGACTTCATACAATCTGACCTACTCAATTTTTGTTAAAGGTCCAGATGCTTCTGTTGCACAAATAAACTTTTTATTGTTTTTTTTTCCTGTTCTAAAAATTTTACTCTCCTCCTGCGTTCCCAGAACAGTTTACAAGCCTGTCACTCTTCTTTGCCTCTCATCCCCTTTGAAACAGTTTGTTAGGAACCCAAACAAATTCCTGTCCATTCATTATCCTTTGCTTCTGCTTGAAACAGTTCTTATTTATTATCTTCAGTTTGTTTCAGGGGGAAATTCTGTGTTACAATTGTGATAGTCTAATACTGTCTGTTTTCAGATGGGTTAATATATCTGAAAAATACTGTCTCCTCCCTTTCCCTGGAGCTGGTATTTGTGTTTTCTGTAGGGATGACTCAATGAATCAAGCAATGAGCCTCATAGTAGGAGAAGGAATGAATCCCTGGCACCTACACCTACCTAATTTACAGAAGCAAACTATTAAGTTGTTTCTAGACATACTGTATTCTGTTTTCAGTGTGTCTCAGTCGTTTCATTACTAGAATGTGAACATATAAGCTAAAAGAAATTAGTATTTCCATTAATTTAAAAATAGAAGTGAGAATTGTATTAAATTCTTGATGCAGCCTCATTTTTTACGAACTCCTGAGTTTAGAAATGTCTTTGTAATTAAAAAAAAAAAAAAAGTAACACTAGCAGGAACTATCAGCACATATTTTAAAAGTTATGGTTTTCCTGATTCTTGGAAAATTACCACAGCCATAATGTGGTTCTGCTAATGTGTAACTTTTACTCTCTTCTGGGGAAAATAGATATAATAGGCTGTTTAGGAAGAATATATGAAAGCATATAAAATATTTATTTTTAAAGTCCATAAAAATAAGAAATATCAACATTATAGTATATTTTGATGTATTTCACACATTAAGATATCTTTAAAAACATCAAACAGGAAAATATAAGACCTAAAAGGATAAAACAGTAGGACAGAATGAAAGAAGTGATTTTTTTGTTGTTCTTGTTTCTCAAAGCTACCAATATTCTTTTTTTAATTAGCACAAAAAATAAGACTAATTTGTGCATCTAGTAACTTTAAGGGTTTTTTTAAAAAAAATCATTTCCTAATGAATTATCATTTCAAGTACAGGTAGAGGCCAAATGACCTGATTTCACATATGTTGCATTGCTGTTATGTTGCTCTTCAGAGTTCAGGGAATTCAATTCCCCCTTGAGGTAAACAATGCCAGTGGCAGATACTGTGGACCACATCCATCTTGTATGTAATTCTTTTGAAGTGTATGAATTATACCACAAGGAACCCAATGCCTTGGAGGTATTTCTTAGTAAAATATATTTTAGGGGCAGCTTTGCTGGCACAACAAAAATGCTATGAATTGAAATGTGTATTGCACACACATATTAATCCTTATGGAGATGTTATAGCAATATTCTGTTTTCTTTGAACAGAAAGTACTACATTTTTCCTTTACTAAGAGCTACAAGGGTTTTTTTTTTCATTTTAAGTCATTACTGATCTAGTAGAAAGATAACATTTGGATATTAGAAGGTGATAAGTGAAGTAATGTTTACCTACAAATTTTTATGTCAACACTGGTGACTGAAATAGGGTGAATGTATTTGTGGTTTTGCCCACTGTCTCAGAACAGCAGTTCAGCTAGATACTTTCCTGTCCAAAAAAGCCTTTATTCAGATACCTTTGAATGTATAAATATGTGTATATAAACACCAGCATGTAATCGTTTGTGCTATCAGGGCACTTGGCATAAATGTATCATCATGCTGTGTGGTTTGTGCCTACTCACCTGTTGGCTAAGGCTACAGCAGGTACTGACTAAAAAATCTTTAAGCGCAAACTGTTTTCCAAATTTTGTGGCATGTCAGTGTGATAGCAGACTTTAAGAGTTTGCTGGGAGACCTTGCTTATGTTCTTGTTAAAATATGGTGTTAAAAATACCAAATTTTCTTTAAGGTTGACTTTGAGTGTGCACTCATATATAAAGATCTCTTTAACTCCTAGAGGAAGCCATTTTCTTTCAGAAACCAAAGTTGATCAATAAAAATGGATTTGCATGATTGAAAATCCCATTCTGACTTAATAGGAGTGCAGCTGCATTATAATATGTCATAAATCAATCTGTTAAAATTAACTAGAACCACAAGTCATTTCAGGCTACAGTGCGCCTGTTTTAAAACAAAGTTGAAGAGACTGAGTCTGGCTTTAAGCTCCTTGAGAAACCAAGGCCTATAATACTTAAACACTTAATAGCTTGTTTAGCTAGTTGTAAATGAAAATGTCATGGTAGATAACCCTGCTTAAAACAAATTTTTGCTGTCTGTAAAGGAAGTCGGAAGCCAAAACTTACTGAGCTTCCCAACTTAACCACCCTGTTTCCCTTGAAAAATTATTTTGGAAGGAAATGAGCAGAAATTAACGCAAAGAAAGTGATTACCTGGTTTGGGAAAAGTATTGACACCAGCAGATGGTTTTGTTTGCAGCTTTTCACTGATCAGCTACTGGAGAAGTAGACACCAAAACTCAGAGGCTGTGCATACAATCTGGTTCTTTAAACAGATAGGCTTGCTTAGTAGTGATGCCAGACTATAAGACTTAAAAACTATTGTACTGACTCACCTAGCCCAGTGTGGCAGATGCAAAGCTGTGAGTGGTGAGGATGCCATTCAAATACTCATTGGCATAATAATATTCTTTCTCACTTTGTAATTATTTCTATTTCTATTTGCTCTTTAGCTGTGTAATAATGAGATTGTACAGACAAAGACAGATATATGGCAACCTCAATATCTCATTCCTTATATCTCAGCTTAAAACTCTAGCCCATCAGTCTCATACAAAAGTTAATATTTTGTCTTGTGCTTTTCCCTTATCTGGTTTGTTTTTACTAGACATCTTCTGGAAGGAAAGGGTAAAAGACACATCTGCCTGCATGTCTGCTACGTGACGCCACCTGCATTCATAATAGTTACTTTTAATGTATATGTGTATGTATTTATGTGTGTTTACACATACATATGTATGCATATATGAACAAATATTTTATAAATATTTATGTGTTTAGCAAAGAATTTTGAAGTAATTCCAAACTTCAGGAAAACCATGGCAACATGCCTATTGCATTTCATTTTGTGTAATGTTGTAAATAGATTTGGTGTTTATTATTAGGTTAGCCTAATGTGACTCCTTACTGTCAGTGATTTAAAAAAAAAAAAAGGCAAAAAAGGTTATAGAGACATCACTGTACTGTTTTTGTCTCTTGGAATATGGGACACTTAATAACTAACTTCTCTTTTTGTGTTTCACTAAAGAGTTCTTTTTTCTGCTACCAAATAAAACGAATGCCACTAAGAGTTTTATAATTTACTTGTATCTTAATGTAGTGTGGTTCGAAACAGATTTGGAAAAAAAAAAAAAAGAGGAATTTTCTTTTTTCTAAAATTGTGTTCAAATGCTTGGCATCCTTTCAGATGATAATATTTTTTTCCATTGTTTCTTGGCTGTGAGAAACTTGCAAAATGGGCTCAAGTCAATGAACTTCTGTGTGTTACAATCTGAAAGGAGATAAAAGAATCCAGAAGAGATTGATCACTGTAGGGGAAAAATCAGATCCTGGTTTTTTTTTTTTTTTTTAATTTTTTTATTTACAACATACGCAACAGATGGCAAGATTTGACAAATAAAACCATGATGTATATGTCATCTGTTTATGAATTAGTTATGCTTGATCATTGCTCAATTTCCATGTAATTGTGCTTTAGTTAAGGTCCTTCTAATGTCTACAGAAGTACAATTTATCAACAGAGGTGGCTTAATGTGGACAGGGACACTTATCAAGCATGCATCTCCTGGGCCATTCTGATTGTTCAATGATACTTGCACAGCAGGCAACTTATGCTTTCATTGACCTTGGCAGTATTGCAGGGATAATTCTGCTTCCACAAGAGTAAAGTTGGTACTAAACAATGTCTTGAATCTATTAGGAATAAGAATGCTTGCCTTAGCCATCTGGAATGTGTATTTGTTTGCACATATTTTACTGCCCTAGTGCAACAAAACAAAAATTAAAGCAGAACCCTCTGCATCATAGGCTACCTTTTGCCTCTTCCCACACACGAAATTTTCATATACTGATGTGTTCTATTATTTGTCTGTTATATTTGTTCTGAAATTGCAGTTATGCTTGTTTTGGGGCTCTTTTTCACTGGGTTTTGAAAGCTTCAACCAGCTTTATTTAAGGCCATATCTTCAGCTGCATTCTATTTCTTCTTCTACATGTGTGCAAATCACCTCTGACTCTCTGGTTCAGGAAGACAATTAAAAAATAAAAATCTAAGTATAGTCTGAAATAACATTTTTTGAGTAGGAAAGCTGTACATAGTGTGAGGGGTGGCATTTCTCAGTCAGTGTGCTTCCCATCTGCTCACCTCTCACCCACCCGGGGAATGTAGAAACCTCTTTCTCTGAAACTGACTCTACCACGGGGTATCATCTCCAGAGAGTAAAGGGGGCTCTTAGGCCTAGCTATTCCTTCATATTGACTATATTGAAATGGTCAAATTTGAAACTGCTTTGAAGTAAGAATCATGATACGCATTTTAAAATTGGGAAGAAATATTTCTTGTCTAATCTGTCATTCTGTTACTTTGTTTTAGTTTGGGAATTTTGTTTGTGTTTTAAAGTCACTTGAGACCTAATTATATGAACCTGCGTCAGCGTATTTGATATGAGTAGAATTTTCCATGTGATGGGGAAACACTAACCTTTGCTACTACTTTTGAACTGTATGATGTAAGACACTGAGAGTTGTCAGGGAAAACATGAAGGTGCTCATTAAGATGTTGAATTTTCAGAAGAGCAATGTAAATATTTAATGCCAATGGAGCCTGCAAAATGGGATTAAATATAGCTAACTAGTACCAAGTTTATAATCTTGAGAAAAATACTCAGTAAAATAAATCCACCATCAATACATTTAAGTAAAAGACTAAAAATAGAAGCCTATCTTGAAAGTTACATATGCTAATAGTCTAAATGCAAAGGAATGGTCCATGCCTTATTGCCTAAGTGGCTAGATTCAAAGCTGAAGAACGGTGTGTGGATTTAATTTGTTTTGGGTCACATTTTACCAGAATAACAATTGGAAGAAGTCTATTTAATCTCCACCTGTCTTCTGCAGTGTGGTTATAACCCATCTAAGCACCTTTCTTCATCACTGCTGTGACTCAAGTGAGATGTAGGAATTCTAGAACATGTATTATTTCAAATATAACTGGAAGAAATTAGCAGTTATTTATAATAAAACCACTTTTTCATAGTGATGAGAACATATTTTGTATTTTACACAAACTGATTTCCAGTTCTGGAGAGCCTTTGATCCTCTCAGTGTATTCCTGCACTTTATATGCAGAATGAGGTGAGAGATATAACCCGCATGGGTCATAAAGCCTGTATTCTGTTCCCAGAATAGAGAGAGTATTGTACCTCTGAAAGAATTGAAAAAAAAATTGTATAGCTAGCAAAAGAAATACTAGCCTTTACTGCTTCCTTCAAACCTCATGCACAGTACAAAACAGTGAGAGGTTCAGAAAAAATGGCAGTCATTGCAGTGTAAAATTTCAGAAGCAGATGGTAAATATTTAATAAGAACGAAGCAAGAAAAGTAGGATCAGCGTCATCAGATAGCTACTAAGTTTTAATTTAGTTAATTGTGACAATTCAATTTCTTAGATATTTGGCAGTGAAAGCATAATAGAGGTTAAAAAGCATCTTCTAGGCAGACAGCAGTTTTTAAAAATTGAACTGGTTTAGAATATGGGTTTTAACAGCTTCTATAGGTTTTGTCATGAGTGTATTTGATTTTGACATGAGAGATTACACAAGTAGTCACACAAGTTTTTCTTCTTACAGTGATTTAAAAAATGTTTTAACTTTTTAGAATTTTTTACTTCTTGTGTCTCAGGCTTATTCTGCCCACCATGGCTTATTTGCTTCTTTCCTACATCTTCACCCTAACCCCTAATAAACTGAGGACCTGCTCCACTTAGGTATAACAGCATTCCTTAGCAGGGACAGTAGTTCTAGAGGAATTTGCATTCACCTCGTGTATAAAGCTTCTAGATCAGCAGAGCATATATGAATTTATTAGGGATAGGACTTCTTACCTAATCAGAGGAAAAACAGCTGATGTGCCAGTGGAGCTCTGCTTTGCACTGTTGTATCAGGAGCTCATGTCATCTACCAAGGCAAGATATCATNTTTGTTTGTGTTTGGTTTTTTTTAATTAATTAAAACTATGCATCTTATTCTAATGTTTTACCATTAACATACTGCAACATATACTGAACCTGCCTACAGTGACTTTATGCTGTTTGATCAAAGTAATGGTGTTAGCAGAACTACTAACTTAATAAAATGTGATTTGTCATTACAAACTTTTGAGTTGCTAAAGAATGTAATGTTTCCTCAGTTTAATTTACAAGATCAACTTGATATTACATAGCTTGCAGTAAATGCAATAGAAACACATATATATGTAAAAAATGTTTCCTGAAATACATAATTTTTACCCGTTCCAAGCAGTTGCCATATGTAAAAGCACAGCAGAAAAATGCTTAAGAACACTTCTGCTGGTTCTAGTTATTTATGGCTCAACATCAATAACTTAGAAACTAATTTGTCCAATAATGAACTCTCTCTATTGCTGAGGTAGATAACAAATGGTATTATAATATTCAACACCAGCTACTTGTTTCAGTCTTTGAGAAAGTTGCTGTGAGTAGTGTTTGTCTCCGACATTATTTAAACTGATGAATATTACATATGGCTTGATCTTAGAGCAGTGGAACACAAGATCTGACAGGTTAAAATGCATTCCATACAGCTGAAGACTAATAGAGGTTAAGGGGGTTTGTGTGTTGCAATTTTCTTCACACAACTGTAATGTGGTAGTCAAGCTACAAATAGTATGTCTCTTAAAACAAATTGCTTGTGTGAGCAGTATTTGAATAGCACACAAATAAGGAGCCTAGGAAACAGCCTTTTTTCTTTCCTCTGTGTAGCAATGCAGAAGCACAAAAGATTGTAGACAGACCCATTCAAGTCCTTAATTAAATATTGTCTAAAATGATAAAATCTATTTTTTCTTTATTGTTAAATAGGCTTTTCCCTCAGAAAGGAAAATCATCTGTGCTCTTGCCATTGTCAAAATCTCTGTAGTAAACTTAAAACTGCTGTAATTTCATACATTAACTTAGTTTCTACTGTATCTTTTGGTAAATACACATATGTGTCTTTCGGTAAATACACACTTCAGTTCCAGTCATAAAAGATCAGCACACAGGTTTTTAATCTATTCCTTAAACAGTCAGTTCTTTGTTAATTTTGAGTGGATTAACTGGTTTGTAGAGAACTCTGCTGCAGATGCAATGACATCAAGCTGATCTCATGTTGCCGGGATGATTAGGTCATATCCAGCATAATGCAAATGCAGCCATGATACCTTCAGGGTCAAATTAAGTCTAGACTAGACTTACTGCTTTACTATGAACTCTGTAACTTTTGTGTTTGACATGTGTTGCATATATTTGAACATCCATTGCAGCTGCCAGTCCTGGGATCACCATGTGGTTTAAACCTATTGATCTTTTTATTGGTAAAAGTG
The DNA here is from genome assembly GCA_013396695.1 of Sakesphorus luctuosus. Lineage (NCBI taxonomy): Eukaryota > Metazoa > Chordata > Aves > Passeriformes > Thamnophilidae > Sakesphorus > Sakesphorus luctuosus. The sequence goes on along the minus strand of VWZD01001908.1, from coordinate 23,223 downwards.
AAGTTATCAGAACGAAGCACAAGTGAAATTTCCTGTACATTGAAATCTCTGCAACTTTAGTCTGTTCTGAAAACAAACACTACACTTTAGGAATGATAAAGGTGGAGAGGAAAGAGGAGATACTATGTATCTGGAAAGATTTTGAACAATTTTGAACTGAAACTAGAAAATGACTGTGTTGTGTAAGCCTTTAGAGAATTTGTCACTGAATTTGCAGTTCCACATTAAACATCTCAGCCCCCTATGCAATGCATAACATAGGTGAATAAGAATGAATTCTTGAAAAATCAGCAGACAACAACAGTCAGCTACTGAATTAGCTGATAAGAAATTCAAAGGATATTACTGAAACTTTAATCTCAGACTTCTTTAAGAAGCTGAGAATTAAATGCTGCTGCTAAAGATCAAGAATTTAACACTTTGCAAGGGTTAGGCTCTGTCAGTATTGTGATTCCCTCCTACTGAAACACAAA
>VWZD01001908.1:7960-22661 GCA_013396695.1 Sakesphorus luctuosus | reverse complement strand
TCTCAACTAACTAATTTAGCTTTATTGTGCTAAAATTTTGGATGTGCTACAATGTGTGGTTTGAAGAATTGTACCTTTAGCAGTTGTGATATAAATTAAAGGAGTGGCAAAGGGCTCGTAAATCTTTCTTGCCCTTTCCATATTGCTTTAAAATGGAACTCAAAAGCTGCGAAAATAGGAATTGCTGAGTAAGCACTGTTTTGTTTAGGTTTTTGTTTGTGGTTTTTGTTTTGGTGGGTTTTTCCCCCCCTGAATTTGTTCTTTTCCAGAGGCCCATTAACAGATATACAATTTGGAATTCAAAGCTAGTCACAGAAAATATTATTTTTTGGGTTGGAAACAGAATTGGATCTTTGTTGAACTGTTTCCAGAAATGCAGCTAGTAATCATCAAAGTTTAACTACAAGATTTTTGCCTACTAACAGAAGATCACAGACAAATTTTTGAGAAATGGCTAATGTTTTGGGAAGTTTTACTTTTGAGATAGCCAGTTTGGGATGTTGCTGGTAAAACTGGTTTCTTTAGAGGATACTAAATATTTGCTCTTTGGAAATTGCTTTTCTGTGTGAATTAATACAGATATCTTTTTGGATAAAACTTTGATACTGGTTTGGTCTCCGTGTTTAAGGGTGCAAGGGTAAATTTCCTTCCTACACATCAAAAAGAACAAAAGAAAATAAAAAGCAAAAAACACCTCTACAAATCACCACTGGAAGTAACATTTCTTTCCAGAGCGTTCCTATATATTGACACTCTTATACAGAAGATATTCCAAGGTACCTGTAAGGCCAATGTGTTCAAAGATACTGAAGTAATTTCATTAAGCAGGAAAGAAGTAGCACAAAAAATATTGGGCAACAGTGCCTCTAAGAGGATTTATATGCAATGGATTTCACCAAAATGTATAGGTTCTGTGAGCCCTATTTGTTGCTCAGTGTTGCTCTGTCCTACTCAGGCATGTCAAAAGTATATGAAAATTTTTGACTAATGAATCTGCCAATTTATCTTCTCCAGCAGTAGTTGTGATATATACAATACACAAAATGGTGTTTCTGGTTTGTTTAAGAGGTGTTCTTTGAGAATGATCAATGAGTCTATCACAAATCCACCAGTTTTCCTGATCATCAGAACTCCTCCCATATGGGATATTGGATCTGTCAGCTTTATAAGTATTCATACTTTGGGATATTGGGGTAAACATCTGAGCCTTGGCTTGTACAGTTGTTGTCCTATTAATATTTTTCTCCTGTGTGGTTTCCATCTGCTTTATGAAATACAAGACCAGAAAGCTTGCTAATGATAATGGTATTTCTCTGTTAATTGCAACACAATTGATTATTTGTCTGCTTTTGACATGACAAAGAAGGATTGTATCTCTACTATTCTGCTGTAAGCACGCTAAAACCATTGCTAGTTTTAATAAAGAAGTTGTCTGGCAAAAAACCAAGTCCTTCTTTAGTAAAGAATGTTCAATGGATAGTAAGAGTAAACAATAAGCACATTCCATGGAAGGGTAATCAGTATTCCTTTGTGTTTGGGAGTTTAGTAAGAATTTTTCTCTTCTCTTTTGAAAGTAGAAGCTATGGAAAGGATGGGTTTGATGTGTATTACCTTTTTTTTTTAGCCCTGTGGTTGTAACAAGGGAAAATAGACATATTGCAAATATATTTGTACAACTTTTAGAAGAGAGATTTTTGTTTCAAATATGTGCTGCTTATGTATCTAAAGAGTCTGTGTTGACTGAATTTGTGTGGGGATGGGATAATGAGATGGGGCAATTTTCGTTCCTATTATCATTTACAGACTTGATGAATTGACTCCAGATGCAGAGTACTAGTTACTAACCTTGACAATAAGTTTATTTTAAAAACATAAGAACTTTGTCATCTCTTGCACAATATAATACCAATCAAAAATTCTCTATAAAACTAATTCCCACTATACTTTACAGAAGGCAATTGCTGGGTACAAAATGCATTATGGGTAAGAACATAAACCAATACCTGTAATAGTGCAGTTCATTGTTCTACAGACTACATTAGATGGTCCTATCCCTCAAAGACTAGCCATTTTCACCCCTTGATTCTAAAACTGTCCATATTAGCCACCTTTTTGCACACTATTCTCTGTTTTTTTTCTTGTGTTTGTAATGAAACAAAAAGCCATCTGTGTTTTATCTTTCCCGTCCTATTTAACTGTTGTTGTATTTTATGTGTCTTCATTTTCTGTTGATGAAACATTTTATCTTTCTTACTGCTTTCACCACTGTTCTCTTAAATCTTCTATTTCTTCAGGAAGTCTTTCACACAACAATGACATACTGACCTTTAGTTTCCAAAGTAGTTTCAGTGATGAAATCCAGCTGATGAAAAAATTTGACTGTTCAGTGCTTTTATATTTTGCTTTTATCAGTTTGATATTGAAGATGCCTTACAAATGACCTTATCTTGATTTGGCTTTATCAGGGTATAATTTTAAGAGATATTTGGGTATCAATATGAGTGATCATCCAGGAATACATGTACAAAAGTGTATCATACCACCTAAAATCTTGTTTGAGAGCCTGATGTCTGTGAAGCATACTTTTTATTGTGTCTGAGCTATTTATGCCTCTCTCCCTCCCTGCAGTTGCTTCCTGAAGAGAAAAACTCACAGAAAGGCAGCATTTGAGTGAAATTCCTCTGAGTTTGTTGGTAGGCGGTAACTGAAGTGACACAGACTTGTTCATCTACTGTACAATTTACCACCTTGAATTAAGCACTCTTGCCCTATCTTTCAATACATGGATAGAGGAGAAGATGCATTCTTCTCTTTTTTCATAGTCAAATTGTCAGAGCATGTGAATTACTTGTGGGGACTTCCAGTTTCCCCTCTCTATCAAACTCTGTTGTCCATATGTAGGTGATTGGAGTACTTGGAGTACTTATTTGGAGAAGGAAGATGAGAGTTTCAGTGGTTGCTTTAAATCACAGAATTGTAGATTAGGTAAGCTGAATTAGGTCTTGGGTCATTGCAAAAACTGTGCTGAATACATAGACAGGTGATTAAATATTTTTCAGAATTTAGAGCTGCATAAGCCATGGCAGGATCTCTTATTTGGTTATCCTTTGAAGTTCCTGATATTCTACATTTTCATGGTGATATGTGAAACTTGTTTTAAAAAGTGTAAATGTAGATGTAGATTGGCAAGGGGTTTTAAAATTTTATTTCAGACTGCATCTTGGTCATGGAGATGAAAATTGCACTTCTTCTGGAAATTAGTAAATATAGACACGAAATCTTTCATTCTGAGGTAATTCACTGAATTCTACAATTTATAGGCAGCATAATAAAAGTCTGAAGTCAAAGTAATATCATCATCAATTATTATCATTGTCATCTATATCATAAAATCATGGTAACGCAAGACATGGTTATAGTCCATATTGATCAGGGATATGTCGGGGTTTTGTTGTTTGGGAGTGGATGGAAGCTCTAAGTTAGTGTTGAAGTTTGCCATTTCTAATTGACAACTTAAGGAGTAGGAAACTCCATCCAGTTTTCATGTATTTGAACTCCTTGAGTTGCATTCTCCACAGAATTGAAACCTTTGTTCCAAAACTTCAGCTACACGTCATTCAACTAATGTGCCAGATAGTTGTGTAGCCATTCACATATATGTAAATAGACTGGAGAAATGAGCCAACAGGAATCTCATGAAGTCCAATGATGTTTAATGACAAGTCCTGTAGCTTGGGAAGATGAACCCCATGCACCAGGACAGGTTGCATACTGACCAGCTGGAAAGTAGCTCTGCTGAAAAGAACTTGGGAGTCCTGGTAGACAAGCTGAACATGAACCAGTGACATGCCCTCCTTGTGGCAAAGGCAGCCATAAGCCCGCTTACCTTTAGGCAGAACATTGTGCATGGGCTGAGGGAGGTGATCCTTCCTTCTGCTCAGAACTGATGAGGCAGGTCTGGAATGTTGTGTCAAGGTCTGTGCTCCTCATTACAGGGAGATCTGTATGTACTGAAGTGAAAGCAGAAAAGGACAGCAGAGACAATTAGCAGGTTGGGAGCATCTGTCATGTGATGAGAGATTGACAGAGCTTGAATGGTTTAGCCTGGAGAAAAGAGGGCTCAGGGAGCACCTTAGCAAAGTGTGAGTACTTGATTAGATGGAGTGAAGATGACAGAGCCAGACTCTTCTCAGTGGTATCCTAAGAAAGGACAGAGATAGCGGGCATTAACTAAAAAAACAGGAAATCCTACTGAAACACAAGAAACTATTATTGTGGAAGTGATCAAACACTGGCAGTGTTTAATCAAAAATTGTGGAGTCTTCATCCATGGAGATATTCAAGACCTGATTGGACATGGCTCTGAACAACCTGCAGTAGGTGACTGTGCTCTGAGCAGATGGGTCAGACTATATGACCTGCAGGGGTGTGTTCCTACTTAAGCAATTTTGTAATTGCATGAATATATGCAGTGCAATTGCTGCCTGGACCTACTGATTGTTAAACTTTGCATCTTTAAAAATTTGCATGTTGGCTGACAGAGAACTTAACTGAGCTCAAGGCTGTTTTACAAGTCCATCTGACTCAAAGTTGCAAACTGAGAACTAAAGAATAGCAGTTAACTTGGACTGTGAGAGGATTGAAGTATAACCCATATGGGTGTGGTTATTTTTATAATGTCAATTGAGTCCAGTGTCTTAGTGTTTAATCCTGGATAGCATTAACTTCCATTCTGTGGGGTTTTTTTTTGTTTTGTGGTGGTTTTTTTTTTTTGTTTGTTTGTTTGTTTGTTTTTTTTTTTTACTTTTGTTGACTGTTCTATCTGAACTGTAAATTTTCCAAGGTAAAAACTGTTTCTTGTTGTATAATGCCTTGGCATTTCAGACCCCAGTCTTTTTGTTCTGTCTGCTTGCTCATCTGATGCAGATGATCATCAATATGTTCAGGTTTCTACTTTTCTAAATGATTATGAGGCTACTTATGTAGCAGGTGTGTAAACTCATGCGTATCCATCAATTTGGATGTCCTTTAGGTGTATAAGAATTTAAAATACTAGCTTTGTTTTCCAAATGACTTGAAAATGAAAAAAAAACAACAAAAACCAAAACAAAACACTAACAGCCCCCCAGAAAACAAGGAACACCCACCCCCATAATCACAAACCAGACTGACCAATCAAAAGAAAAAAAAAAAAAACAAGCATGTCATAATGAAGTTTGTTTTACTGCAGCTAATAGTGTATACTCAAAATCCTGCATTTAAAGTACATAGAAAGGAATGTCATGCTTCTGTAATAACATATGGATGGGGTTTTCTTACTGCTATGCTATGTCTATCTCACACATATGCAGACAAATACACGAAGACTAAAACTAGGAATACTAGCACAACTGCTAAACATGCTGGAACGTGAATACAGTTACAAGAGTAACTTGGTGTGTCCGTCTTGTAATTATCTGATTGTCCTTCTTCAGCAGTTACGCCACTTCATCTGCATCACTCTCTGGTGTGAGATGGACAGCTTCAGGATCCATGTGCAATACCGAAATGGGATTAGTGTTTTTGGCCTGTTTTCTCCACATCAGACTTTTAGGCTTCTCTCAGCAGAAGTTATGTCAGAGGGCAACATTTTGATTTCACGTAATTGTGAGAAGTTATATCTTTAAAAATAAAATGTTAGATTTTATTGGTGTGAATCTGCTCTTTTCCACATATAGCTCCAAAGCAAGATGTGGGTAGACCTTCTACTTGAGGATATATATTCAAAATATGACTAATGTTCATGTATGCTGTGTGCATATACACATAATTTTTGGCAGTGTTCTTAAACCAGAAGAAAAATGGAAAGGAAAAAGAAAAAGGGAACATTTTAGTTAAGATTTCCCAATTAATATTACTATTTTACAAGAAGGGATTATGCCTACTCCTCAGGCTTGATGCCAGTAAGAATATTTCCATGTCAGTGGACTTCAGGACGAATTTGCTGTGATTATCAGGGAATTACTTTGTCAGCCTTCCTGTTCACTTTTACAAGGACTGACCTGTTAATTCCAACTCATTTACCTTATGTGAATTGAAAGGTAAATTCAACAAAAGTGGTCATAAGCCTCAAGCTTTTACTAGTAACAGTTGATGTTCGTTCTAAATACTGTACTCATGGAATAAAACATCACTGTGCTTTAAAAATGTCAGGATGCTTAATTCGTCAAACAAGGGCATTATTGCACAGCAGCAAACAAAATGCTTATAGCCAAGTGCACACTGGGTTTTCCAGCCAAGAGATACAGCAGAAACATTAAATCAGAAGATTGTCTTAACAAAGCATCTTCTGCAGACATCAATACAGTAAGACAGAGTACTCCCTTCAAATTTTGAAGGCAATAGTACACAGGAAGAACAACCAACTCTATGATGTGTGTTTCAGATTTAAAACAGAGGTTATGAAACAGAGAAAACATTTAAGGGTACAGATTTTAGTTCCTGTCATGTTTTGAATTATGTGGGACACAGGAGAAGTTCAGGCTGAAAGGCAGATGAATTATTTTTTGAGTTGTCAGCTCTTTTTAAGGTGACTGTAATTATTCATGTAAGTAGTCCTTTTCTTTAAAATTATGATACAGTGCAATACTGATATTCTGTATCATCTGATTAGCACTTTCCTATATTTTATTATTAATATTTTAAAACCCCCTACTATTTATGTTTAAAGTGAATTTATAGCTCAGTCATAGTACTACGCAGACATTAGTGAAATGTATTTTATATAATTAATATATTATTTGTGTGGTCTGGAATATATATTTTGAACTTGATTTAGAATTTCAGTGGTCAGTTGCTTGCTTCAAATACCAAGACAGAGAGGGGGAGAAACGGGGACAAGTGTATTCAGTTTAGTGCTTAGCTTTTGAAAGTATCAGTCGTATATTGCCCTCTGTACTAAAATGGATAAAAAGAGATGCATGTTTTATAATTACAGCAGTTTTTGCTTGAATTGACAAATTGATCCCATATTTGAGCTTTAGGACATACATAATGGAAGTTTTTCTTTTGAAAGCTTAATTTTCATACTGATTAATGACTCCAAATTAAAAAATGGAGTTTAAAATTAGACTAAAATATCAGTTATGTGCCTTATTTTTATTGTTATTGCAGCCTTCAAAAATATGTGTATAATAATGAACAAAATGAATTTTTTTATAGAAATCTAATTTGCAGCAGAATTAATTCATCTGTGTTCTGTGTAGCTGAGGTTAAACCTATCTGCAGTTTATGTTATGAAGGAAAATGTTTCAGTAAACAAATTCTTTCATCCTTGTGTAGGCTTTGAGAGTTTATTTTTGTTTATTTGTTCAGGCAAAATAAAAATTGCTCTATTTCTGCAGTGATTTCCTTTCATTTTCTTCAAAGTTGTCGTCATATGATCATAGAAATACAGAATAGTTTGGATTGGAAGGGACAATTAAAGGTCATCAAGGCCAACCCCTCTTCAATGACCAGAGACATCTTCAAGTAGATCAAGTTGCTCAGACCCTATCCAACCTGACATGAAAGGTTTCTGGGGATGGGGCATCTACCTCCTCTCTGGCCAAAGTTTTCTAGTGTTTCACCACACTCATCATGAAAAATGTCTTCCTTTGTCCTGGCTTCATCCAGGACAGAGCTAGTTTTATTCTTAGTAGCTGATACAAAACATGTCTAAGAGCAGGAGAAGTAAGAGACCTGTAAAAACAGAAAAAAACCTTTTGCTAGTTGCAAATGTTTGAATTGCAGGGATTGTGGGGCATCTTTATATACTTTGGACTATATTAATTATCTTTTACCATTAGGTGGTGGTATAATAGCAGATATACTAAAAATAACTAAAATAAATGCATTTAATTTATAAATATACTTTATGTAAAATATAAATGATGTTGTTAGTATTTCTCCTTTCAGTTGTTGATATTTTACTTACAATCCTATGAGTAATACCACCTATATTGGTGCTTCATTATACTCCTAAAAACCTTTGTAATAAAAGCAGATTTTAGTAATTGATAGATGAGAGAGAAGATTATAAAGTTTTGATAATTCCCAAATAGTCTGACTAGGGATCTTATAATACGCTGGGCATAAGTGTGTGTATATTGGGTCTACCAAGAGCAGTGTTAGCATATGCAAATCATAATGGCCAGAAGAAAGTGCTGCAGTAAAAGAGTCTCAACAGGAGGTGGATGAGCACATTTTCAACAATTGATTCTCATGTCATAGGAAAGTCTCTAGAAAACTAGTTATACATCTCTAGCTTCTCTCTTACCTCCACTACCTATTTATATCAATCTTTGCAGATGACATAGCCTACTAATGTTTTCTTTGCAGTGCAAGTTGAATTACATAAAGTCTGAATAAAGGGCTTCCAGTTTTACTTTGGCCCCAGGAGCTAGTAAAGAACACTCTTTTTCTTTATTACTGAATGAAAATAATATAATGACAGTGACTTTGTGTTAGTCTAATATTAAATTTAGCATTCACCTACAATAGAACCACATATTAGATTGGAGTAATACTTTTTCTTCCTTTTGAATTTAATCTTTTATGCTACTTTTGACTTCATACTAGATAGAATCTTTTTCATTGTAGTGTGTTCTTTTTTTTTTTGGAAGCTCCTCACTCTGTCTCATGTCCAGAAAATGTTGTGACTTTTGGGTAAAGAGTTGTTTATTTTTGCTTAACTCTCTTTTATTGTCTAAGAAAAAGGTGCAGGTTAAACCTGTGACTCAGTTTTATTATAATCTTGGTTATTTATCATCTGAGGTCTGTGCACAAGTCATCTATTTAAGCTCAGAAGACTTTCTCCTGTTTTGTTATAATGTAGTTTTTGATTCTGTTCACATGCTGTTTATATGATTCCAGGCTTCCCAGGGGGTTTTATATCTGAGTACAATTAGTGGATGTTCTGGAACATAGTGGTACAGTTGTGACTTGATTATTAGCACTTAGGTGATGAATCACTTTTTCTGTAGCAATGTACCCATCTTGTCTGACTTTATGAAATAGACTATACTATCTTGTTTGTTTTGCTCTGTTTTTCTAATACACACACACACATACACACGCTCATCCCCCCTTAAGCAGTTTATGCTCTTTGCTAATTTGTTTACTTTATTTTAGTTGCTTATGAAGTGCAGGAGCATATCCTATCCACATTCTCATTCTTATGTGGTTTTGGGAGTCCTTACTTGATTCAGAATATTGTTTTTTGATCCACAGTTTGAGTGTGAGATGTGAAGCTGAAATGGTTATTTCTATTCTTTAACAAAGATGAATCAATGTCTTAAGATACGCCTGTCATGGGAAACTCAGCTGCATCATGTTCTCTGTGTGTCTTGAAATATACTACATCTGTAAGAGAAGACTCAGGGTTCAGCAAGATTCTCAGGCAACTACTAACATTATGGATTAAGTGCATAATGTAGACCTCCATAGAAAATGTTCAATAAAAATAGAACTACCAGACTGGGTTCAGAACTCTAGCTGAAAATGGTAAACTTTTTGTCTTGTTGCCTGTTTGAAGAGAATAAACAAACAAATTAAAAAAAACACAGAAGTTGTTATTATTAGAGGTGTACTACTAAATATTTTTCTGATTAAATGGAAAATGGATGTCTTGAAAAAAGGAACAATCAAAGAATTTCTCAAAAAAGTATAAAAAATGTAGTTCTTGTTGAACAGCCAGGGAACCTTTGCTTGATTTTATAGAGTAATAGACTAACAAAGATGAAAATGTGTGAAAAATGATGGCACAGTCACAGAGGCAAGATCATGTTGCATAGCATCTTTTTGTTTTATGCAGGATTGTACATAGTTACATCAGCATAATTTTTAAACCTATCCATACTAATATGTGTTGTTTTACTTCCCTGAGGTGCTTTGTTGGTTGTTTTCCTCCTTCTAATGTGCTTGCCCATTATCTATCTATACTGCTGCTAATCTAAGCATTTTGAGTATACCTTAAGTTTTGAACTGTAATGACGCAGTCATTATTTCATGATAAAATCAGCTGGCTTTGAAATTGAGGAGTTATGTTATTCCAGAATATGTTCAGAAATAACTTATGCACACACTTTCATTTCTGTTCTACATCAACTGATCTGTTGCCAGACAATGACGTGGTTGATCTAGTATTTCTTGCCTTATCTCATCTACATTTCCTACCTTGAAAATCTTGAACTGGTTGCAATTCCTCCATCACTACTAACATCAGTATCTGATACCATTCCATTAACATTCATTAGAAGTTTTGCTGCTTCCTGATTTAGGCTTTTGTTCTTCTTCCTTTCTCAAAAGTATAGCCATGCTTTATAAAATCTACAAAAAATATGTAAATTTTTTTTAGTCAAGTTTTCTGAATTCCTGTGGGTTTTTTTCAGAATTTTCAAAAACATTCTCCCATTGTAAACCTATTCTGAATCTATATGGTCAAAAGTTGGAAGTACCTGTATGAAAACATTTTGCAAACCATTAAATGTGTTTCTCTTATTCAAACTCTACTGTATGAATACTGCCTCACAGCATAGGTTTCACCAATACACTTTCAAAAGATCATTTTTGTCAGGACACATGCCAGAAATAAAGTCTGTTTAGATCTGATTTGCTTAACCACATAATAAATTTTCATACACATTCTTATTTAATTGATCTAACCTGTTATCTCTTATTTAATAAATTTACGTGTGTAACTATCAGCTAAGGATTTTATATGTTGCTTTGCAGTGTTTACCTGTCCCCGCACATAATAAAGTTAAATCGCTTTCATGCATCAATTATAGGCTTCCTCCCCTGGAATACTATTGTGAACTGTGTCCTTTGGAAGATGGTTATAGTTGGATGATTTAGAAATTAATATTTAGCTTGCTGCAGGCTGATTTAAAGTTTAGCATTATTAGTAGAATGTGTGCAGCACATTTCTTACTCTCAGATTTCTTCCTGTTTTATGGCTCTTCAATTTGTCTTTAAGGGCAAAGAAGTCATGATTTACATGCTCTTTTTTTCTCCATTATAACATTTAAGCTAGTCAAAATATGGGGATTTCCCCCCCCCCCCTCAAATGAAAAAGAATCTTATAAAGGTAGAATCCTGGGAATGATATGTGCAAGGTGAAATAAGATAAAAATTTCAAAATGCATTCAGAGTGGAACAAATGAGGCTGTGCAATTTCATAGTAAGGTACTTTGCTCAAAGAGGTTGTGGAGTATCCTTCCTTGGAGATACTCAAGGGCCATCTGGATGCATTCCTCAGCAACCAGCTCTTGGTGGCCCTGCTTAAGCGGGGAGATAAGACAAGATGTACTCCAGAGGTCCTTCCAACCTTAACCAGCCTCTGATTCTGTGATTTTGGCCCTGCACAGGACCATCCGTAGGAGTCACACCATGTGCCTGAGAGAATTGTCTAAATGCTCAACAAATGTTGAACTCTGTCAGGCTTGGTGTTGTGACCACTTCCCCAGGGAGCCTGTTCTAGTGCCCAACCACTAGCTGGGTAAAGAACCTTTCTCTAATATCCAGCCTAAACCTCCCCTGACACAACTTCAGACCATTCCCTTGGGTCCTGTCACTGGTCCTTACAGAGAAGAGATCTCCAGTCTGAACAGACCAAGTGCCCTCAGCTGCTCTTCATATGGCTTTTCATCAAGGCCCTTCATCATCTTTGTTGCCCTCCTTTGGACACTCCAATGGCTTAATATCTTTCTTGTATTGCGGTGCCTAAAACTTCACACAATATTCAAGGTGAGACCTCCCCAGTGCAGATCAGAGTGGGACAATCCCCTGGCGATGCTGTGCCTGATGCTCCCCAAGACATGGTTGGCCTTCCTGGCTGCAAGGGCACTGCTGACTGATATTCAACTTTCTGTCAGCCAGCATCCTCGGGTCCCTTTCGGTGGCCCTGCTTTCCAGCTTCTCATTGCCCATACATCTGGGGTCACCCCATCCCAGGCACAAAATCTGGTACTTGCCCTTGTTGAACTTCATATAGTTGGCAATTGCTCAGTACCCTAATTTGTCCAGGTCTCTGTGCAGGGCCTCCTTGCCTTTGAAGGAGTCAACAGCTCCTCCCAGTTTTGTGTAATCTGCAAACTTGCTTAGTATCCCTTGTCTCCAAGTCATTATGAAGATATTGAAGAGCACAGGGCCTAAAATGGAAACCTGTGGAACTGCACTACTGACAGGTCATCAGTTTAATCTATAAATATTTTCTGAATTTTCAATACTTCCTTATGTGGCACAGGTTGCAATACTTGTCTTTGTTCTCTCTTTATTCACCATGGTGGCCACTGATGTTCAAGGGTTGTCCACAAAAAGAATTGAGAGACAGATTAACTTTTACATGGACTCACAGACTAATAATTTCTCCTGGCAATATTGATCATTACGGAAAACTATGTTACAACTAAAAATTGCTTTGGTTTCAGGTAAATTTTAGCTGAAGTCATCTAATATTCCAGTTGCTTTTAGGGCAAAAATATGCAGCTCTCTTGTTAAAGACCCCATGTAATTTTCAGTTCAATGTTTTAGAAGTGTTACAGGGGGTTTATAGTGTAATGTTTCTAAACTGATGTCTAAACTATCTTCTTCTGTGACTTGTGTTTTGAACTGAATTTTGAATTCCAGACAAGAGCAGGTAAATATTATCTTATTCCCTCCCTCCCCCCTTCCCCCGCCTTTAATAATCTTATAGTTTTGCATCCTGTTGTTAAGGAAGATAGTAACACTTCAGCCATGTAGTAATAAAATAGAAAGGGAATAGAAACAGAAAAAAATAAGGAATCCAAGAGTCAAGAAACAGCCCTACCCCCCCGCACACACACACACTTTATAACAAAATAACTTATACATAGTGCAATATTATTGTGCATTATGAATTGTTCCAATTCCAAATGCTTTCTTGTGGATGAGGCAATTCATTACACAAAACCCATGAATTTATGTCTCACTTCACAAGCCACTTCACACCAATTTTACCTCACTAAGTTTCTACTGGCCTTTGTGGAATTATTCTCAGTGTACATAAATGTAAATGGGGATACAATCAGGCCTTGTGACTGAGTCTCGGTCTTGCAAAGTCAAGCTATCTGCAAACTCAGGAATACAAGGAGAATAGCAATTATCTACTGTAGCTGCAGTTCCTTAATGTCTCAGGTTTAAATAGGAAAAGATCAGAGAGTCATTGCACTATACTCTGATAAACCTGAAAGTACAGCAGTTATTTGCAACCTGTCAGCATGATCCCAGTTCAAATTGTTCTAGTGGGCTAAACAGTGAAAGATTCTGCTGTCCAGGCCTGTGAAGACTTTTATTACAAAAAAAAAAAGTTACAAGAAAATCTATTACATAGTTTACCTGCTGAAAAAATACTACAGATGAAGGCTTTTTGCTGTATTATTTGTCTAGCACAACACAGTGGGATTCTAATTCTACCTGAAAGCAAAATAGTACACTAGTATTAGTACTGCACATTATAAAGGGATACCACTGTTTCTATATACTATTCACTCCATATGTGGTTTTATATCCCTAGTCTTATTGGGGGGGTTGTCCCTTTAATATGGATGTTTAATGTGATTGTTATTTTAATTACTTCTCCCTTTTCTTATGCTGTAAGGATACACACCAAGACAATGCTAGTAATTAAAAGATGAGAAACAAACTTTGCCTGGACAATGTGTAGAGACTTTTGATGAATCAGAACTCGCTTTTTCTAAATGTAATCCTTGTGTTATGAGCTCCTTTGCCAGTGAAAATCAGTAGAAACAATTTCCATCTTCATTCATGATCCACTCTTCACTGATTTATCCTTCTTATTTTCTGGGTTCTCTTTCTAAAATTGCCACAGTACCGAGATAAAGTGAAAAAAAATATTTACTCATTTTTCTCCTCTGACTCAGTCCCTGGTACCCAATTTTTGGTTTTAATTGTAAATGTCTTTCTGTCACTTCGAGCATGCCACATAAAGAAAAAACCCATATATTCCTTCATGGGCTGCAAAATTCAGAATCTCAGCAGCTGTTGCTTATCTTTTTGTTATAGTTTTCAAGCTTTTGAGCTCTGGGTCATAAGAGTCAACAAAACGAGGTTAAGTCAGACCTTGCATACTTATGAGGTTTAGGGAGTACATTTGTGTGACTCTGAAAGGAGATAAATGTGCTATTATGAGAAATAGATGCAAGAATCTGCATTAGTTGCAGATGTTTATGAGCTAACAGAACAGAAAAAGCTTGAAAATACATTGACAGGCCTCTCTTGTAGAAAAATTCACAAAGTCCCATTCAGTATTTTGCCTGGTTTAAAATGATTTTGTATTTATTATTAGTAATAAACTTCTGGATGCCTGATGTAGAAACCTTTGGGGTTTTTTCTCACTACTGCCCCCTTTGCATCAATTGCCAGTTGTTGGTTGTATAGTTTTCCTTGGAGATTGTAGGCTTTTTGAAATCAATATATTTAATAGAAAATTCAGCAGCAAAACACCTTGAGGGAACAAGAAGTGTGTATGTGTGTGTGTTTATGTTTATATATATACAATAGTTATATGTATATGTAGATATTTGGCAGTAAAAGACTGCTCTCATGATGAATCTGTCAACTGGAACTTTCTACAAAGAAATTGGAATGTGAGGAAGTCTTGAAATATATGTTCAGTTGTATTCTCTTTAAACACTAAAAT
>VWZD01001905.1:278-36692 GCA_013396695.1 Sakesphorus luctuosus | reverse complement strand
TCTCCCACCCGCCCCCCCCCTGTTACTACTATAGGTGTACAAGAGCAGAGAGTGCGAGAAGACTGGATTGACAAAATTACAGTAAGTCATAAAAATAATGTGGAAAAGATCAACACAACTTCCCTTTTCTAATGGAGTAGGGGGAAAATGGCTGAGAAGTATTTTGAGTTCACCTTCATCTACTGATACCTCACTGAAGTTCATTAGAAAACAAGTGCTGGTCCTGACTTGTTCTTATTCTGCTACAGAGGAAAAAAAGAAATATATTTTTATTTTCTCCTATTTCCAGGCTTTAAATGTTGCTTCAAGAAGGTGTGTTTCCTAGGGAATCCAGGTCATTGTTCTTTTGTCTGTTTTATTTATTTCTTTAGCTTTACCTTTGAAAATCATTGATATGTACTTTAAGTGTGTCTGGGTTCCTGAGTATGTATAAGTTGTTTACAACATGCTCATCTGAAGAAAATTTTATAGTGGAGTTCCAAGCTTTTAAAATAGATGTTTTTAACAGGAAACCTGATAGACCTTTAACTAGATCCACACTACCAGTCGCCACGTTTTAAAGTAGAAGGAATAGTAATCTACAGATTGTATTTCAAACCATACTATAAAAATTGAAATACCATTAAATGATTTTTTTATTTGCTTCATAGTGTTACAGCAATGATTTATGAGATTAATCTCTTTTCCAGAAATTTTAGCAGCTCAAAGATTAAGTCTGTAGTACAGCTTCATCTGTTTATGCATATAAGTACAGGTAGATTGGCTATATCAATACATTTATATGTTGTACACCTGCATGTTAAAGTCTGCTTTTCAGATTTAGCTCCTAAAATAAAAGACATTTCACTCAAAACAATAAAAGTGTTCAGATTTTTTCTTTAAAGAAAATCCCAGAGGTTTAAATCAAATGAGAGTAAAACTATGTGTGCTTCTTAAGTGTTTGTTGTATCAGAATTTTGTGTGGTTAAATTTAGGGCTAAAGTTAAAAATAAAGCACAGCAACAATTGCTATTATCTAAATTTCTCACTGCCCAGCTAATACCGGGTGAAGATGTTAGGTTCCTGTTTTTCAAAGGTCCACAATGCAGGCACACCTGGATTGAAAAGACTCCAGTAGCACAGGACTCCTCTCCTTACATTCACTCACAGTTCCCATCTGATTTGGAGATGGCTTTGAAACAGAAGCTCTGAGAGAGCGCTCTCACAAGTGGCTATACCACAGTAAGAATTTATGAATATGATTTACTTACATATAAACTCTTTGGAGAAAAGAATGTATTATGAAGTAGGACTCAATCAATCTAGTCTTCTGTAGCCATTTGGGCTTCTGGTCTACTTACTAGAGGAAGAAGATGGTCTGTTGTAGCAAATTAAATATATCTGACATGATGAGAAAGGAAAGGGGGAACTGCTTTTAAAATTGCTGTTAGCAAACTTAACTTTTAAATGGCTAAGGACAGGGGAGGGGAATCTGTGATTACAAGTAATCTAGAGCTGTTCTGCTCATGCTTTAGCTTTATAGATCCTTCAGTAGTGATGGTTATGGTTAAAGTATTCCTTAAATAAGAGTCTTTAAATATAATTTTATCTACTACTTAATTATTTGTGAGTTTGAGTCACTGAATATGCATGCATGCAAGAAAAGATTTTTTTGCACAGTTGCTAAGTGATAAAAAGTATAATTTCTTTGGATTTTTATTTTTGACCTAAGTTCAATGCAGCAGTTTTTCCTGCTATGTATATATATGTCAATCTTCTTAATAATGCCCATATCAAATCGTACAAAGTGAGTCTGTGTAGTAACCAATGGAAATTTTATAAACAATTGTGAATGCACACACAAAAGCCTCATCTCACTGAAGTCACTGGGAGTTTTACAGTAGGTAAAATAATGTGTCTAATAATTAGTAACAAGTCGTATTTCTAAAAAGAAAGATGTTTTCATTCTAATAGTATTGACTATTTCTCTAGGGTAACTACCATCTAAATCTGAAAAGCGATTTAATTCTTTTTCATAAAAAACACTGAGTAGGCTCTGTGTCTCAAATGAAAATAGCTTTATTAAATTAAGTATGAATTATTTTGCATTTTGAATTCTATTGTTCCTTGAAAGAAAAATGGCAACACTTTTCTCTGTTGTTCTTCTGTTTTTAATATATCAGTGTAATCTATGCTCATCTCAGAAATACTTTTTTCCTGGTAATTTGTCTAAGGAAACAGTAGAACCTTGACATTTGATGATTGGTTGGTGTGTTAGAGGGTTATTTTTTGTACCATAAAATTAATATATATCTAAGGGAATGCAGGCTCCACTGCATTAATAACACCCTATATTAGATATATACAAAGTGTGCATATGTGTACATATATGTGTGTGTGTGTATATTTATGAGTAGTCTCTGCTTTGTGTCATTGCCAAAAAAACCAATAGTAAAGGTACAATTTTAATTCAAGGTATGTACTGAAGATACAGCAAATCACCTTCACACTATTTTAGCCACTTTGTCTTTTTTTTTTTTTTTTTTACTTCTGTGAACTTCTAGACCTTTATGGTGGACAGAGTAATGTCTGTTACATCTTCATGCATAAAATTCTGCTCTGTCCTCAGTGAAATGATAAAAAGCTCAATCCTCAACACTTAAAATTT
Source organism: Sakesphorus luctuosus (assembly GCA_013396695.1). NCBI lineage: Eukaryota > Metazoa > Chordata > Aves > Passeriformes > Thamnophilidae > Sakesphorus > Sakesphorus luctuosus. Next base: position 34,045 of record VWZD01001905.1, on the reverse strand, counting down.
TATTTATATTTCTAGAAAAACTACTTCTTTGACATTCATCTCAGAAGAAACTATTCAACGTATAGTTTCTCTCTCCCTAATTTCTATTGCTAGCGGATTTGCTCCTTTCTGTTTTCCTATCAAGCTCTAAATTTCATGGGGGTTTTGTGAACTTTCTATGGAGATGAAATAATTTAATCCTTTTAAAACAACTAGCAAAATTTAGAAATCTCTACAAAAATCAACTATATATTTATTTTTATATATGCATAATTGAATGTTTATATTTTGTTTGATGCAGGCCATGAATATATGTTCTTTTGTGAGACTTTTTTTTTGTAGTAGAGGGGAAAGTGTCTTTTTTTTTTATAATTCAGTTTGTCTAAAACTTTTGGTATGAAATGTACATAAATATATATACATGTATGTATACATATACATTTTTTATTAAATGCTTCAGAAATAGAAGTCAAGTCAAAGTAAAAATCCAATTAAACTAAGAAAAGCACAACAAGAAATAGAGATGCTTATACATATACATATTCATTTCAGTTTTTGAAAGACAGACAATCAAAAATATCCAGAATTTGTAATATAAATCATTCATTACCGTCATCAGCAAAAATAACTTCTAAGGTTTTGCATGGGTTCTCTGAGAGTTTTGCTTGACTTCACTATTGAAATTAGGCTAGAAATATGTTTTATGTAAATACATCATTAGAGAGAACTCTGTGATTATACAGAACAGATGAAAGCTTACACTGCACTGTACAATATCAAAGTAATGTCTCTCTGGCCACAGAATATATATGGTAATAGAGTACATAAATATGGACTTTGGCTTGGGTGGCAGGAGAGGTCAAAGATCAGGTATGTAGGCCATTAGTGGTTAATTTCCAGTTTCGAGCATCATTATCCTACTGTGAATGTTGTTATTGCCTTTTGATGAAAGAAATTCTGTATTGTAATTCCATCACTGATTCAGTCTATTTGCATTGCATCTTCCTAGTGACTGGTTTTTACTGTTTAGCATCATTTGTTTAATATTTAATATTCTTTCCCACTTAATTTTTACATTATTTTAAGCGTGTCTTTATTCTGAATTCTTAATTTTTAAAGCGTATTCTTCGAACTCATTTTTAATAGGCTTTATCCAATCTAACTTTGGTATCTAAAACTTAGGTAAACAGTTAAGTGTGAGTAAGATATTTAAGGCTGACTCTATGTATGCTTGTGTTTCTTTTTATTTACTATGAAGGTATCCTAGGATAACTACCTTAGATATTTATTCCCTGTCCACAAAAACATAGATGATAGGAGTCATAGTTTTAAATTCCATTATAAACACCTTACTTTAGCCCATTTTCCTTAACATTCTGTGCAATTATGATAATTAAACCCCCAAAATATTTCACCAAGCAACAGATCTATAAAGCAACTCTGTGCTTTATACACTTCAGTGCTTTTATTACAGTTTTGTGAAAGCTTTATAGTACATAAACCCCCTTAAATTTAAGAAAAAAATAACACTGATTAACTGAAAGACTGGAAAATTGTAGAAATTGTTCTGGTATCAGCATTTTGAGAAAGTGATTTGACAAAAATTAATTATTATGATATAGGCAGAGGAAATAAACCCATTCCATTGGTATATATTTGTCTGCAGTCACCCAGAGATTCAAACTATATCTTTTAATCCATAGTTAGTTTGTCTCAGAGGGTTTTTTTTCAGGTTCCATATTCATCTATATCTGGATATGATTTGCTCAGCTATCATTTCAGGTTTTGTGATTCAATGTGCAGTTGGTGTAACAAAATCTTTTGAAAAAAATTATGTAAGATCTTCACTTATCACTGAAAATTTCAATATCCTTATTTGCTGTATTTATTTTATGTTTCTAAATGGAAGTTTATGTCTGTTGAACAGCATCAGCTTAGATTTTGTAATAAATACACAATGAGGAAAATATGTGAGTACATTTTACTATTGATTTTGGTTTATCATTTAGATTTCAAATGAATCCTTCCCTTTATTCATCTTCAGTTAATACCCATTTCTGCTCTTAACAGAATTTACCCCTTCTGCCTCAATGCCTTGGAAGCTGATTCACAATGTTTTGCAACATTAACTTGAAATCATTATGTTATTCATCATATGCATTGTCCAGAATATCATGCTAAATATTGTGAAGTAAATAAAATCATACAGGCATTTGCTTCATGTTTTCTGTTGAGGTGCAAAGTTTTTGTTGTTCTGAGATATCTACAGTGCAGTAGAAAAGTTTTCAGCTCTTTTTGAACTTCTGAATAGTTGTTTGTTTATGGAGGCACTGTCCTGATGCTTTTTTCCATCTCTTAAACTACATCCATTCCCCCTCTTCAATCTTCTGTTGCTATTTTCTTTTTCCTGTGGGGAAGATTTGGCCTGAGCCCTGTAGAATGCACAAACACACGGCCTAGGAGCTGACAGGCTGGCAAGGTCAGTACGACCTTGAGGCAGCCTGAAGAAGGAGTAAACAACTTCAGACCCCAGGTAAATAGCATTAGGCTGGCGCCTGAGAAGAGCTGCTTGATGCGTGACCACTGGCTCCCAGCCAATGAAAGCAGCCCACCAGCGCATGAACACTGACCCTGAGCCTATCCAAAATTGTTTACCTTCACGTGTTCACCCCAAAATATAAGTTGTTTACCCCCCCCAATAAAGAGAGAATGTTCATGTTATTAACCTCAAGGAGTCGGGGCTTTATCTCTATGAGAATACACCTTGATATCTGGTCACTGAACCCGGAGTTCCGTGTTGGGGTGAGCCAACGAGGGCCTGAAGAAACCTCTTGCTACGCACCCCTTTCCCCAACGTTTTCCTGACTTGGAAAATTCACATGTGAATAAAATTCATACATATGATGTTCTGTATCCCATTAAATATATGTATGATCTATCCACATAAGACAAAATATATACAGTTTTAATAGATTAGCTAATGGAGATAAAATCCAAAGTTTAGGAATTAAAACATTTAAATCACAAAATATGCCCACTGTTTTATCTCACTGAATGCAAGGTAAAGTTTACAGAGCTCTCTCTTCATATACTTAGAGGATCTGTGTGAAAGGACAGCTTCTGCTCCCAACTGTGCACAAAAAATAAGTATGGGAATGTATTTAGTTTCCTTATCCAAACAAAACACATAAGAATATGTGGTAGGTTAAGGATGGCTCATTTCCAAATTCTCACCCAGACACTCATTCACTGTCTCATCAATAAGACAGAGTGGAAAGTAAAACAGAAAACTTACAGGTGTACATAGAACCAGGAAGACCACTTAACAATCACCACCACAGGAAAAGCAGGCTTGATTTTGAGAAAACTATAATGTAATTTATCATCAATTAAAAACAGAGTAGGATTGTGAGAAACAATGTCAAAACCAAAACCAGTTCCCTTCTTCCCAGGTTCCCTTCTTCTAAGGTTAAGCTTCATTCCTCCATTTCTGACTCCTGTATTTCCTCCTGTCCCTGAGCAGCAACTGTGAAAGAAAGAGATCATGAAGAATTTGTCTTTCAAGTATAAGTCTTGATTTCCAGGACAGAGTGATTAGACAACATCAGCTAATCTTTACATTCACTGTAGAAGAAATAAGAGAATTATCTCCCCCTCCCCGCCCCCCACCCCAGTCTTCTCTGGAGTTTGAATGTTTGGGAAGAACAGTGTGGGCAACCACATCCTAATAATTTCAGAATGAGGATTCTACTGTGAAAATCCTGTTGGGGGAGAAACTACAGGACAAGAATATTGAATTCATATAATTTTTTTTTATGGAAACAGTGTCAAGGAAGATAGTGAGACTTCAAATGCTTAAAACTGCATGCATATTTGAGTGCATAGTGAAGCAGATGTGAAAATCTGGAGCTGGGACAGGGGGATGCAGTGGGATGTGATGTTACTGTGGTAGGTAAATATCTTCCACAATCACAGAGGAAGTTCTGGTTTCACTACTTGATTATTCTTGCTTGGTTTAAGACAGGTATAACAAACCTTTATGAAACCAAGTATAGAGGGAAAGTTGATAAAAATGTGGGGGGTTTGGTTGCAGTCTGTGAAAACACGTATGAAGAAAAGGACTAAGAATGAACTGAGTGCTAAGAAACTGAATACAGGGTTTCTTCTTACATCATTGCTCTGCAATATTTATATGCTGTAGGATGGGTGTTATAATTCTACAGGAAGTAGTGAGGCAATGCCAGCATTACATTTTTATTGGCATAAAATCTAGTCAGGAGGTAGCAAGATAAGACACATGTATTTAAGATTAACTGTTGCATGCTGTGGTGTGTAATTTATAGGAGACCTTTCCAGAATAACAGATGGATGCTTGTAATTTGAGCCTTTGAAGCAATAATTGAATTATAAATAATACAATGATTGACTATTATTACATGTAATTAAATTTTCTTAGTTTTAAGTCTTGATTTGGGACTAAAGGAGTTCAAGGCATATCCACAGATAATAATAATAATGTACGTGTGGTAGGATGAAATGTTTCTGAATTATGATTCAGAGTAATAGCTTTAAATATTTGTTTCTTAAAGACATTGACTGTTTAGACCTGAGAAAGGAAATTACAGACTGCCGAAGGCAGGCATTATGTTAGCTCTGCTTTTTAGTATGTCAGGCAAAATGGAGTGATCTTGAGCAGGGTTTCTTAGTGCAAACACACAGACAGAGAAAGATATAGAAAACTACATTATATTAAGTAACAGCATACCTTGTCATAGCTACACTTTGTTCTCCAAGGAAATGTGCAAAAGTGGATTTTTCTCCATTACTGCTTTGTTAAACAAAACAACCCTTGCAGTCAGGCAGCTTAATCATAAACAAGTCTTGGCTAGGCTAGTCTCTTGATTAAAGTTATTGTCTCAGTTAAAAAGCTTAGAATAGTCATTAATAAAGTAGACTTAAGGAAATACATGTGATGAGTTCTAAATGCAACATTAAAGTTAAGTCAGGTTCTGAAGTATTTATTGAGTTTCAGCACAGTTAATAAAGAATACAAATTTCATGTAGAAACTTTTGAAAAATATTTATTAAATTCTAATATGCTTAAAATATTGATAAAGTCAACTGAAAAATGGAAAATAAGATAAAGCATAGTTAATGATCTGAATAACGTCAAACAAGCAAAGAGAAAGTTTTGTCTTTTACATCCATTAATAACACTATTGTTAATAAAGCAGCATTTTTAAAATTGCAAAGTAATTTAAGAAATCCTGAAACTCTCCAACACTTGAAAAGTAGCAATGATGTTTGTTCCATTACTTTTTTAATGTCTAGCCAAATGGTATCTGTGATTGGAATTCCTGGCCATAATAACAAAAACACAAATCAAAAGTAAACATCTAATTGTTATGGGAGATAAACTACTCCATTAGCTTAGTTTAAACAAAATCAGAACTGAAAGAGTTTATTGATTTAGTAATGGCACTTTATTAATTGAGAGTCAGTGAAGTATGTGTGCAGAATCAATACCAGGAGTACAGCAGATAAGCCATGAGGCCAGAGATTATTAAGGAACACCTACAAAAAGTGGGGCACTGGCTGCCCCTGGAACCCATGCTATGGGAGAGAGTTCTACCTATTGCAGGGATAGGTGGTAATGGCAGTGGGAGCTTTGCAGGCACTGCCCAACCATGTGTGCTGTGTCTCTTCCTTCTCTTCCCAAGGTCTCTCCCTACTCATTGAAAATTACAATACCTTTTTGCACTTCATTTTTCAGGGGTAGTCTGTTAGGCATTTCACACTAATAAGGGTATAACAACGTTTATAGCTGAAATACAAGTGTTCAAGTGTATCCATTTTTAGTCTTGTCAACAACCTTCTACTGATCACTGTCTGATAAAGAAAAAGCCAATGTTTTAAGTGAAATAAAGACAAAAAAAAAAAACAAAACAAACAACCAAACTCATTCCTCTAATTACATTAAAGATGTTTTGGGTCCTTACTTCACCACCTTTTTTTCTTTTCTTTTTTATGCTGTTATAAAAATGATGCAAATGCTGATAAAATAAAAAATCATCAAAATTATTTACTGTGTTCTAAAACAATTCTGTTAATATTTTTTGTTATATCAGTTGCATTTTACCTTCTATTAAAACACATATAAGTTATGAAAGATATTTTAAATTTTTTTTGTGTTAAAATGCAGCATAGGAAATCAGCTTTAGCTCAGGTCTTTCAAGGAGTATAATTAAACATATGAAAAAGATACAAGGGGAAGTTGATTTTCACAGCCATTGATTTTATTCAGAAAAACAAAACGTCTAAAATTGTTTCTGACTGAAGCTGTAATGGAGTGCCTACCTTAAAAAAAGCAGATTGACTAAAGACATGAGGAATGCCATCAAAATTCTCCTCATCCTAAATCAAGTTGAAGAAAACATACTTTCAGTGATATTTAAACTGGTGAGACATATTTATAGACATATTATAGACCACCCAACCAGGATGATGAGGGTGATGAATTATTCTACAAGCAGCTGGAGGATGTCTCAAAACCACCAGCCCTTGTTCTTGTGAATGACTTTAACCTGCCAGATGTCTCCTAGGAACTCAACACTGCAGAGAAGAGGCAGTCTAGGAGATTTCTAGAGTGTATGGAGGATAATTTCATGTTTCAGCTGGTAAATAAACCCATCGGGGGTAGGGCCCCACTAGACCTGCAGCTCAAGAACAGAGAGGGCCTTGTGAGAGATATGGTGGTCTGAGGCCATCTGGGGCACACTGACCATGAAATGATGGAGTTTTCTATATTCAGGGATGTAAGGAGGGCCATCAGTAACACTTCTGCCCTGGACTTCCAGAGGGCGGATTTTGGTCTACTCAGAATATCAGTTCAGAGCATACCCTGGGAAATAGCCCTTGAAACCAAATGGCTGCAGGTAGGATGAGCCTATTTCAAGAAGAAAGTCTTCATTGCACAGGAACAGGCTGTCCCAGTGTGCCAAAAGGCAAATTGGTGGGGTAGACCGGCCTAGCTGAACAGGGACATTTTGAAGGAAATTAGCAAAAAAAAAAAAGACAGTTTTCAACTGTGAAAAAAAAGGGCAGACTACTCATGAAGAGTTTAGGAACATAGTTAGGTCATATAGAAAGAAAATTAGAGAGACAAAGACAAAATTTGAAGTTAATCTGGCCACTTCTGTTCTGGATAACAAAAAGTCTTTCTACAAATACATCAACATCAAAAGGGGAGCCAAGGAAAACCTTCATTCCTTGTCAGACAGGGGAGGAACATAGTTGCTAAATATGAGGAAAAAGCTGAGCTACTTAACACTTTCTTTGCCTCAGTTTTCAACACTAAGACAGGTTTTCCTCAGGACAACTGGCCTCCAAAACTGTTTCAAAAGGACAGGAAGCCAAATAGCCCCCAGAAATCCAGGAGGAAACTTTTAGAGGCCTGCTGAGCCAGTTGGATCCTCACAAGTCTATGGGGCCGGATGGGATCCATCCTAGGGTGATGAGGGAGTTGGTGGATGAGCTCTTCAAGCCACTCACCATCATCTACCACCAGTCCTGGTTCATTCGGAAGGGAAGGTCCCAGATGATTGGAATTTGGTGAATGTCACACTGATACACAAAAAGGGCCAGAAGGATGACCTGGGAAACTATGGTCCTGTCAGCCTGACCTCAGTGCCTGGCAAGGTTATGGAGGAGATCATCCTGAGCATGATCACATGGCACCTACAGGATGGACAAGGAATCAGACCCAGCCAGCACAGGTTTAGGAGGGGCAAGTCCTGTCTGGCTAACCTTACTTCCTTTTATTATCAGATGATCCCCCTGCTGGATGAGGGGAAGGCTGCAAATGTAGTCTATCTGGACTTCAGTATAACATAACATACTCCTGGAAAAGCTGCCAGCCCAAGTCTTGGACAGGGGCAGTCTCTGCTGGGTTAAGAGCCAACTGGATGGCCGTGCCCAGAGAGTTGTGGTGAATGATGCTGCCTCCAGCTGGTGGCTGGTCACTAATGGTGTCCCCCAGGGAATCAGTGTTGGGCCCAGTTCTGTTTAACATCTTTAACAATGGTTTAGATGAGAAGATTGAGTCCACCATAAGCAAGTTTGCAGATGACATCAAGCTGGGGGTCAGNGGGGTGGAGTGTTGATCTGCTGGAAGGCATGAAGGCTCTGCAGAGGGACCTGGACAGACTGGAGAGCTGGGCTGATTTCAGTGGGATGAGGTTTAACAAGGCCAAGTGCCAGATCCTGCACTTTGGCCATAAAAACCTCATGAAGTGAGCACTACAGGCTGGGGACAGAGTGTCTGGAGATCAGCCAAGCAGAGAGGGACCTGGGAGTTCTGATTGATAGGAAGCTGAACATGATGCAGTAGTGTGCCCAGATGGCCAAGAGGTCCAATGACATCCTGGCCTGTATCAGGAATAGTGTAATCAGCAGGACCAAGGAAGTGATTTGTCCCCTGTACGTTGCACTTGAGGCTATACCTCAAGTGCTGTGTCCAGTTCTAGGCCCCTCAATTCAGGAAGGACACTGAGCTGCTGAAGCAGGTCCAGAGAAGGGCCATGAGGCTGGTGAAGAGACTGGAGAACAAGTCCTGTGAAGAGAGGCTGAGGGTGCTGGAGTTGTTCAGCCTGGAGAAGCTACATTTCAAGATGTAGATTGAGCTCTGAGTGGGAGCCCAGAAAGGCAAGAGGTTGTGAACTGTGAACTGCCAAACCTTTGCATAACAAAGGGCATGAAGACCAGTGGAGTAAGCCAGGTGAATGGACACTGGGAGGCACAGCAGAAGCTGAAGACTCAGCTTGGACTGTGAGTGGAGAAAACCCTAGGGATTCCTTTCTAACCCCAGCCTTACTGGTGGAAGAGCACTCTGATGCAGGGATAATGCTTTTCTGAAGTGGGGTTCCAATTAATTACTATTTTTGTTTATCATAATATCTCATCCAACAGCAGTTAAGCAATTTCTCAAGAGAGGGAGGAGACTGCCAGGTCTGAAATGAAAAAAAACCTGAAGTACATGGTAATGAGTTCAACTGCTCAGTGTCACAATCCAAGAAACCCCAGAAGCTTGGTAGAAGACTCAGGAATTTAATGAAAAGGCCAGACACAGTAGTATTGAATTTCAAGTAGGGGTTTTAAGCTAAATTTCAGATTAATATTTGGTTCTTAGAGTACAGGATTCTTTCCTAAAACACAATACCTCATTGCAAGCCTCCAGATTATATCAGCACTCAGAAGTTGCCCTTTCATTTTTATCTCTTTTCCTTGTATTAAAATATGAAGTAGTCCTGGTAGTTTCTCTCATTCTTGTTCTCACTAAAAGAAAATAAAAAGGCTTTTGTTGGCAGGATGAAACTAATCTTTTATTTTTTTTTTATTTGAATTGTGGTTTACTTTTGGATTTTTCTTTTTTGTTGTTGTTGGGTTTTTTTGGGGGAGGGGGGTTTGTTTTCTTTTTTTCTTTTCTTTTTTTACTTGTTTTGCATTTTAATCTCTTATTTTCTTTTGAGGCTTTCATCTTATTCTTTCTTCCTTACTTCTCTTCTGTGTATTTTGTACCTTCCTGACATTTAGTCTGCTTTGAGCCAGTTAGTGTTAATTGGAAGGAATGTACTCTACCTGGTATCCTTTCTAACAGAATTATAATGCTTCTCCAAAGTACAACAGCTTTTTCGAGCAATTAGATTGTTGCTGTGAACAAACATCTCTTCTGTTTTCTCTAAAGGGCAATGACTTTATATCTTCTTTCTCATAGTAGTCTGTACAGGTTTTTTAATGTGATGATAGTGAACCAGATGATCCCTGGATACTGAAAGGAAGAGATCCACTTTTTTATATACCTGTGGAAAGTGATCTCTTTCCCTTGGGAAGTCAGAAGAACTTCCTAGTAGTGACTTTTCTGCAGATGTAGTGATCATGTCCTTTCCTATTTAAAGCACACCTCCTTTAACCTCTCATTTTACGCCTAGAAGTTACATTTGTGCATGTATCATATCTGCTGCCCAGGGAGTCCCCTCTGTGATCAGACATTGAAGCAGAACACTTACAATAAACATGCAAATGATATTAATAGCTTCATTACTGAAGGAACTTTACTGGTGAAGAAAAGGAACACAAAGCTTTCCTCATGCCCTGTTCTTTTTCACATTCATTCCTTTCAGATATCCTGGTCATTTGTGGGTTTCCAAGGATGACATTTCATTTTCTTCCACAGTGATATGACATGAAAATATTTCACTGGAAAATGAGGACAGAAAGCAGGAGTCCTTTTCCTATGCCTTTGTACCACCCTTTTTGTGTTTGCGTGAAAATATGGATGGAGAAAAGGGAAGACTATGATCAAGTTGTGCTCAAAGATTAGACTGTGAGAAACTGAGAAATAAGCAGATGAACCCAGCTTGACTGAAGAACCACAAAGCACTGAGAAACTTAGGAGGAAGGGACAGAGGCTCTGAAATCAAAAGCCTGAGGTGGAACATGTTGCAAGTCAGCACAAGGCTTTCTTTTTTCTCTTATAGAAATAAGGAAATACATCCAGTCATATGGTTTTGGAATTCTTTTAAGCTTCAGTGAATACTAACTGAAACAAAAATGTCTGGAACAAAACCTGTCTGGCTCAATATTTAAACATGCTGATTGAAAAATGATACAACCTGAAGGGAGCGTTTGCAGAGTGTGTTCATGCCATGTTGCACAGAGCAGCAAATTCTCTTGCATTCTGCATAGTTTAACATTCTTGTTTCAAAAACTGGAAAACTGGAGATGGGGAATTTCTTTGCTTGTTCTATCTATCTATCTATCTATCTATCTATCTATCTATCTATCTAATCTATCTAATCTATCTATCGATTGTCAAATCGTCTTCCTAACCATAAACCACTCATCTTCATAGCTATTCTAGGAAATACTAAAAATAGATGAGAATTCAAATTTCTCTGATTCAAAAAAAAAAAAAAGCAAAACACCATACTGTATAGTTAGAGATACTTTTTTGCAATTTGCTGTTAATGATTCCATAATTGCTAATGATTCAAAAATTGTACATGCTATTTCAGTGAATACCAAACTTCTTCTGATGTTCTCTGTATGAATAATTTTCACAGGGTTTTCATCAAACTTATACTAGCAAAATGTACAGCTCTGCTTTTAACACTTAGATTTATAAGAAATATTCATCGAGATATGCTAAGTAGGAGCAGACTAAAAATAAAATATCTTAATAAATTAATGTATTCAAACTGTTATAACAAAATACCAGAGATTTTACCTGTAAGACACTGACTTAGATCTAAAATTTTATAGGAGTTTATTTATTTAGTATATAATACTTCCTAACTTCAATCTAGGTGATGAGTGAAGTCTCACTGAGAAACTCAAGAAAGCAAAAAACTATTCACATAGCCAGACAAATTAAGATACTACATATTTTCCATACATAAAATTAGAAAATATTGTCCATGAATCATGGTATCATGCTTCCTGTAACAGATTCATAAAACTAAAAGGCCTTGTGTTTCATGTAAGTTGCTTCATTTTGTCCATAGTGTAGGACACCATACAAGGGTTCAAAATAGAGTTAATAACAAGTAACATTTTTTTCAACTCTATGAAGATGAATAAGGGCAACTTGATCTCATTGGTGACTGATTTAGTAACAGAAATTACAATTGTCTTTACTGATGATGTAAAAGAAAATGCAGCTGCAACAAGAACTTCATTTCCACAAAGGGAATGTGGCAGGGTGTGAAGTATCATCCAAGTCAAAGACAAAAATGTCACAGCCACTTTAATCAGGTTCAGGAGCAGACACTCAACCCCCACATAAAAGGAAATTCCTACACAATATATTTGTGAAAATTCCTATACAATATATTTGTGACTGTTTCCTTCTCTGTGCACTTGCTAAATTTATTAGACATGTGAAAGAAGTAGGTTCTGAAAAGGAAATTAGGCTTTGAAAATGTGTATGTTTCTAATTTTCCATTTTAAAAACATAACTGATTTCCTATTTTTCAAAGGAAGATTAGCTGTAGTTCAGTACCTTCTTGACATGCATTATTTGTTTGATTTTATAAAGAATACTAATTTCCTTACCAGTTGTTCCATATTATATCTGTAGCCTTTTCTTCCTCTTTTTTCTTTTCTTTTCTTTTCTTTTCTTTTCTTTTCTTTTCTTTTCTTTTCTTTTCTTTTCTTTTCTTTTCTTTTCTTTTCTTTTCTTTTCTTTTCTTTTCTTTTCTTTTCTTTTCTTTTCTTTTCTTTTCTTTTCTTTTCTTTTCTTTTCTTTTCTTTTCTTTTCTTTTCTTTTCTTTTCTTTTCTTTTCTTTTCTTTTCTTTTCTTTTCTTTTCTTTTCTTTTCTTTTCTTTTCTTTTCTTTTCTTTTCTTTTCTTTTCTTTTCTTTTCTTTTCTTTTCTTTTCTTTTCTTTTCTTTTCTTTTCTTTTCTTTTCTTTTCTTTTCTTTTCTTTTCTTTTCTTTTCTTTTCTTTTCTTTTCTTTTCTTTTCTTTTCTTTTCTTTTCTTTTCTTTTCTTTTCTTTTCTTTTCTTTTCTTTTCTTTTCTTTTCTTTTCTTTTCTTTTCTTTTCTTTTCTTTTCTTTTCTTTTCTTTTCTTTTCTTTTCTTTTCTTTTCTTTTCTTTTCTTTTCTTTTCTTTTCTTTTCTTTTCTTTTCTTTTCTTTTCTTTTCTTTTCTTTTCTTTTCTTTTCTTTTCTTTTCTTTTCTTTTCTTTTCTTTTCTTTTCTTTTCTTTTCTTTTCTTTTCTTTTCTTTTCTCTTCCCCCCCTCTCTCAATATCAAACAGTTGTGTGCAGTGCTAGTCTAAAATCTGAGAAACATTTATTAAGAATAAAGTCTATTGAGATCAATAGATCAAAATTGAAGAGAGCAACACTTTTTTTTTTGTCCCCACTTAAATGCATGTATCTGACAACATAGATATTCCTGAGAGTAGCAATGTAATGTGAATTAGAATTGTGCTATGATTTTTAGGTTTTACTCTTGGAATTATCGTCCAACAGCTTACATCAAATGGAGTTGTCTAACCTTCATCAGTAAGAAGGGGAGAGGGAAGCAAACCAATATATTGAGTAATGTCTGAATAATGAGCAGCTTTCTGCTCTTGCATATATGGTTCTACAATCATTTGTCAAATATGTAAAAATGTTCACTTTTTTTTAACTAAATAGCATTTTCTTCTGAGAGATACTTGTCCCAGTTCAGCAGGTGGGACCAATTGTCACTGTGGGGGGGTGATCAGAGCTGCGTATTCTACCCCCTCTATTCATTCCCAAGGTCAGTAACCCATTTGCAGCAGCTTTCCAGGGAGTCGTTAGTACCTCCATTCCCAGCCTGAGGAGGCGTAGCTGCTAATGGGCCATCAACAGTTCAAAAATAGCCCATGACTCACAGAGTTAATCACCCATTGTGTGAGTCCCCGCCCCGAGGGAGGGACTGGGTGCTCCCTGAGGGTACAAAAGGGATGGGCAAGAAGACCTCAGGAACCTCTCGTTGGACCCAGAGGAGCAGCAGGACCTTGACAGGAGGAGACCACCACTCTCGACGAGACTACAGCCATCACCTGCACCAACAGGTTTTTCACTTCCTTTTGCTTTGGACTTGGGGGAACCACGCGGATCTCAGCACAAGGGCTAGCAAACCCCTTTGGGTTTGTACCCCAGGGCACTGGGTTATACTGCTGGGTTTTGGGAGTTGAAAGCAATTTCCCTTTGTGTCAGTGTATTTACTGTAGTATTATTATTAAATTGTAGCTCTGACTTATAATCTCTCTCGTGTTGAGCTCATTTCTCCTGCTGGTTTACCTCTAAACCAGCACAATACTCTAGCTGTAATAAGTGAAATTCTTGTAGGTAAGGCTGAAATGAGTATTGTTCTGAAGTTGTTACAAGTACTGCTCATGTTGAAACCTCACAGAAGCATTGTTGCATTTTTTAAACAAAATATAGGCCTATCCTAAATTATTTAAAGTTTAAATCTAAAAAAAAGGGGGTCTAATAAGCAAAGTTTGAAAATAATGTTAGAGTTTCTTTATGTTATCTTGTCTGATGCAAATCCAAACCACCAATTTTGAACATCCAACTTGATTTCAGTTTATGTTGTGATCTACTAAAAATTCTCAGGATCATCTGACACTTGAACAGACGAGAATCAATACAATGGTTATTATTGCTCTGTGCTTCTGACTACTTGCTAGTTGTGCATGACAGTATGAAGCAGGTGTACTTAAATACTTTCATTTCATTTGCCAGTTATTTGTGTGAGCAGTAAAATTAGTATTTTAGTCTCATATTCCCTAACTGTGGTTGATACTTCTATGCTATAATGTGCATGTCAGTAGGACAAAACTCAGTGAACTGTGAGTAGCAGACCCACTACATAGACAATTTTCCTTATACTCCTCCATTCAGTTTCATTCTTGCAGACTATTAATACAACTTTAACTAACACAGCATTCTCACTGCTTTTTTTTCACTCTTCATCTCATGTGGCAACCTACTAAATAAAACATCTTTGCCCGATACAAGCAGTTTTACCTCCCCAGTTGCTCTTTGTTGCTGATTCCAGCTTCTCAATAACAAGCTCCATTTCTACAACTTCACTAAAGCAGAAATATAATCTGTAAAGGATTTTAAAAATACAATAATTATTTTCTCAGAATAAAAGAAATCAAACTCAACTATAACAAAGCCTGGATGAAGAAGTAATCAATAACAGATAAAACAAGTACTCTAGATTCCTTGCCATAAAACTATTTACAATCTAACCAGCATCTGCTTTGAAATGCAAGCCTATTTATCATCATTTAATCAGAACGGACATTCTTCAAAGAATTGTCAGGTGATTCTAAGTCTACATCAAAGGCAAACCAGATCTAATTGTTTCAGCTTTTTTTCTTAGGTTAATCACATTTTTAAACCTTGTGATTAACTTCATTGCTCTCTTCTATGCTTTCTCACACTGACTTACACATTTTCTGCAGTACAATGAGCAAGACTGAGTAGAGTTCTATATATTGCTATTAATATATTCCAATATGGCACATATCTTCCTTAGTATGTGAACTTATTGTCTCATTCAGTTAATGATCCATTATAAAACATTACTCCACTCTGCTGCTCATTCTCTTCCTATGTTTCTGTCATTAGTTGTTCCTGCATAGTAACATCACTTTTTGTTGTCCTTACTGATTTTTTTAACAAATCTTTCACAAATTTGGGCTTACTGAAAACTTACATCCTGTCCTCTAGTGGTCCTGTAGTCTCTCCCAGACTGTCTTTTATTCTTAGCAGATTCAGTAATATGCATTCTCTTCTGTGTCATGTGGAATGGCAATGAATAAATACTTTCATTCTAATAACTACTTGTTGATATTACTCTTTGGAATTACCTTTCCTAACCAGTCTTCCATCCACACCATTGTTGTTTTCTCTGTTTTCATGTCTGATTATCAGAATTTCATGCATTTACATTGAAATCATTACGAAAGTCAAGACAAGTCATCTGTTCACTCTTCTATTCATTAGTCTTTAATTCTATCTTAAAGAACCAAGGAAGTTTTTTTGTTTGTTTGTTTCTTCACCACTTCAAGCTACAAGTTTTATAGCAGTTATTTGATCTCAGCTGATGTGTTCCTGAGAACTGAAATAGAACAGGTCGTAAAGACTACATATATTCTCTGATACCATTCCTTTGTCATTCTTTACCTGTATTGAGCAACAGATTAATCCTTTCCTTAGTCTCTTGTTACACTGAATGCACTTGCAGAGCAAATTCTTGTTATCCTTCGTTTTTTACGAAGGTGACATCTCAACTTTTGCTTTGCCTTTCTGGTCCTGACAAGCATATGTCACAAATTTGATTCTGTCCTCTGTGGTAAGATCTCCTTTCACACCCTGATGTTATCTGGTTCCAGTTAAACTCCAACCCCTAATTTTTATGAATTTTACCCTGTATTGTTTTTTCAGCCTAAATTATATTCCCACTAAAAATTTCAATGCCAGCCTTTCAAATTCTTTTTTTTTTCTTTCTGCCCTCTGAATTATAATGGTTGAATTAAAAAATTCCCTGGATCAGTGTTTGAAGAGGCACTTTAGCTCCTCGGGTGGGAGAGTTGAGTATTGGTTTTCTGAACAAATTATTGCCTCCTAAGAATACTAGCAACAGGCTGAGTTGAACCAACACTAACATAAAGATTCTATTAACCTCAAATTACTATTAAAAATGAACACACATTCAGATAATGTGTTGTATAAATAAAGCATGCTACTTTATTAAATCAATACCAGAATAACAGGCCTTACAGTAGGAAAAATGCTGCCAATTTACAAAGAGGGCTATACAAGATGATTCTTGATATTGACCTCAAAAGTATCTAATATGAATAGTGATAGGGTTTTTTTGTTTGTTTAAACAGCAAATCATTATGATAAAATTTATTTTAAAGCTATCAACTTCTTTTAATTATTCTGAAACTGAAGCAAGCTTACTTTGTATAAATCTATATTGAGGTATTCCTTTTATGTGGAAAAGTCATAAATTAACTCCTACACATCTTTGAAAAACTCTGGGTGAACAAAATCTCTTCAGTTGTTCCCGTTTGTATAATTCACTTTGAAAGTCATAGAATCATAGAATATGCTGAGTTGGAAGGGACCTAGAAGGATCATTGAAGTGCATTTCCAGGCTGTGTGCAGGACAAATCCAGGAATCAAAACATGTGCCTGAGAGCATTGTCCAAACACTGCTTGAACTCCATCAGGCTTGGTGCCATGATCTCTTAAACAGAGTTTATCTTCATGCCCCACAATTTTAAAATGACTTACTAAATGATTGTGCTCTTTTCAAAACTGCTTAGAAAAATAAAATAGAACATATGTATTTTTTTCTTCATTCCAGGTTTTGAGATCTTTTCTTGAGATCTTCTTTTCAACAGAATAAAGAAATTACTCACTTTTGTCTTTTTTGCTCTTCAAGATCAGGGATTTTGTCCATTCCATGAAACTCTTTTTTTAAAGTTATGTTACATTCTTTGAGCCATCTCTGATAATAATAGCATCCATCTTGAACATTTTGAATATCTCTTTCAAAATAATGCTATAGCTTCTTCCAGGATGGCAGCTACACCTAGGAAGTGGATCTGTAATGCTAAACTACAGTGAAGGATGTGAACACTAATGTATCACTAGACCTCTGTCTGCATTCTGTCAAGTCCTGAGGTTCCCTATGTCAGTGTAGCTGGTTGAGACATCAGGATTTATCATTTATTTGCATGTGCTGTGTGAAGGAATAGCAGAGTAAGGGAAGCCTATATATCAAAAGAATCTCAGTGGACTCCATTCTTGAGAAATATCTGCGATAGTGGAGCTCAGACATCAAATTATTCATGTAAGGGATAGAGAGACATGAACTCTACCTGTATCTTTTACTTACCTCTGATATTTACAAAATAGAACTGTGTTGAAAAAAAAAAACATGACCATTGAAATCCTAGTTAAATGACCACTTATTTAGTTGTGAAATTGTTACTGCAGCCCTGTTTTGTTTTGTTGAGTTTTTATTATATTTGTTTGGTTGGTTTTTATTTAAAAGACAGTACTATTGTCAAAGGAGACAAATAGCTTATGTTAGGTCTGTATGCAAGAGGGTAAAGGAGACAGTCTTGAAAAATATAAAGAAAGATTGTGAGGACTTTGGTAAAAAGTTTAAACTAATACTCTCTTCTTTAGAATGCTTTGGAAGGGCAGAATAATAGAAAATAGAAAAAGGAACTAGGTGTTTGGGAGAAGATACATTTATGAAGATAAATTCGGAGGACAGGAGTGAATGTATCTGTGTAATCTGAGAGAAAACGTTCTCAAGGCATCACCTATCCTAATCTCAGCCAGAAAATCTATGAGGAAAAGTCTAATAACTTTTATGGAATGAAGCTTTTATGGGATGAAGAAAAAGGGGCTTTTTTGGTTTTTCTTTTTTTCTTTTACATCATGGTAAGACCCAAACAAAAGACTGGAATAAATAAAAAACATATGGCAGAATTTGCTGTCCTTTTAAAGAGAAAGTATTCCAATATCAAGAACATTAGGTAAGCCTCAGGAAACCCATTATTTATTGTATTCAGGGCTTTCTATGAGCATTTGGACTAATCCCAGAGTATTCTGTACTTTAGTTCATAATTTGAATTTTACTAATTTGTTGGGTCATTCAAGGACAAAATCTGACCACCCAAATACTGCATAGGGTTAAATTGAACAAGAGACCAACTCAATGCAAAGCAAATTCATGTAAATGTAGTCAGTTGTACTGTCCATAATGGCTTATGTAGTTTAAATCAGTGGGTCTAAGTGAATGTGAATTATAACAGAATCATAGAATGCTAAGGGATTGGAACAGACCTCAAAGATCATCTAATCCCAATCTCCACTGCTATGGGCAGGGACATTTCCCACTAGACCAGGTTGTTCAAGGCCTTATTCAAGCTGCCTTTGAACAGCGCTAGGGTTGGGGTATCCACAACTTCTCTGGGCAACCTGTTCCAGTGCCCCACACTGATAAATTTCTTCCTAGTATCTAACTTAAATGTCCCCTCTTTGAATTTGTATTCATCCTCTGAATCGTTTTGGTTTTGAAAAATCATAGAGTCATATGATTTGAATTTACTGCTGGTAAGTTCATTGGCAGTGTTAGTAACCACAATTCATCAAAGTAAGAAACTGTAGCCACTTTTTTGAATCGTGTCCCCACCAACAGCAAGGCTGCTAAAATGTTCTGTGCTGTCAAAGGAAGATGAGTTCATGAAATAGAATCCATTGAAAGTTGAATAGAAATTGTGACAGGCTTAAGAATTTTCAAAGCTACAAATAATTGGAAGATAGGCAAGCTCTCAAGAACAATGTCATCTATCTCTTGTATATGTTATATCTTCTTTCTGAATCTCTTTGTAGCTATTGCAAAAGAGAGGATGCAGGCTTGAGTAAATTTTTAGTTCTGGCATTGAAACTTTTTTTATGCTCTCTAGTTAAAGGAGGCTTTTTCCTAACAGAATACCTTCTGAGTAAAGTTAGGTAGAAGATGAATAAAAGTGTTAGGCTTTTCCCTAGAACTTTGTTTCAGCATAACTTTACAATTTTGGTAGCTAAAAGTTGCTCAGCCTTCTGAATTGTCTGATTGGTGAAATCTAATTGACTGACTCTGCTCTTGGGAATCCTACTATTTTTGTTTGTTTGTTTGTTTTTAATATATGCACACACAAATAATCAGAATTGAATGGAGCACTTTCAGCGCTCAGGGTATACTAAAACCAATAACAGTTCAAAATCAGCAAAGGTTTGAATACATATAGTCTGAGAAGGAGCAAAGGAGAAAGTAATCATCAGGGTCTCACTTTAAAATGTATCTTTTTAATTAACTATTGGCTTAAGTTTTTGATTTCTGATTTTTTATATAGTTTTCTCTTCTTTGTAGGTGAAAACATCTATCTGATATAAAGCAATATTTAATAACTTTTATTTTTGGCTACTGAAAAACCCATCATTTCTACAAGGTGGCCAAAGGTACTAGTCATGTGTCATCATCAATCATCATGGCTAGGCTTCAAAAACGAAGATTAGGGAAGGGCACTACCCATGCCTTCTGCAAATGTGCTGGTGACTAAAGAGGCCGATGAGGGACAGGCAAGTCCAGTCGCAAAAGGCACAGCGGAAAGTCTATGGGGGCAGCCCCCTATACCGAGCTGGGGTGCTGGACTGATGGTTAGAAGAGCTCAGGCACAGCAGACATCAGAAGGCTCACAACAGAAAGTTTATTCAAGGTAGATTAACAGACAGTTCTCATAGCTCACAGTAGAAGTAGATAGTTTCTAGAAGTTCCTATTACATCATCTCACATTCTAGTAGATCTAGATCTAACTAACTCTCACGCAGTAATATCCACACCTTGTATGCCTTCTCACATCCAACATGCTACCACATGATTGGTTAACCAACTCACCTTACATACACCACAACCTCTCATTGGTCACAAGCCACACACATACTCCAGGTAGCTCTATTCTCTTTAAGGTAGAACTCCAAACAGCTCTTCTTAAGGGATGCACTCACTGTCACCCCACAAAAGTCTCCTTTGGTGATATTGGTGATGCACAGTTCTTTCTGTCTTTTCTCCTTGAGACTGATTCTGCATGCATTCTCAAAGAGAGCAGCAGAGTCATGAATGGTGTGTCTCCATGATTCCCGATTGGAGGCCAGAGTGGACCACTGATGGTAGTCATTATGGCCAAGGCTGAGATGTTATTTCAGGGAGTCTTTGTATGTCCTCTTTGGGGCTCCTCTCTTGCGGCAGCTGGTGGTGAGTTCATCATAGAGCACAATCTTTGGGAGGTGGTGATCCTCCATCCTGGAGACGTGCCCTGCCCAGCGCAGCTGTGTTCTCCTCAGCATGGCCTCAATACTGGTGACCCCTGCCTATTCAAGATCAGACACACTGGTCATGTAATCAGACCAGTGGATGATTAGGATTATATGGAGGTAGGTAGCCTTGATGGAAGCGTTCAAGGACTCACAGGTGGTGGCGGTAGATGACCCATGATTCAGACCCATATAAAAGAGTAGACAGTACAATGGCTCTGTAGACACTGAGCTTTGTGCTTTTCTTCAGGTTATTATTGCATCAGACTCTTTTATGGAGTTTTCCAAAAGCTCTGGATGCCTTTGCTAGCCTGTTGTCTATCTCTTTGTCAATTTTACCATCCAAGGAAATGATGTTTCCCAGATAGGTAAACTGCTGGACTGACTTGAGCTCTGATTCACCTATGGTGATGTAGGGTTGTTCGTGTAATGTGCTGAATTGCTGAGCCTTGGACTACACTGATTGGCACTGAGGAGAGTCTGAAATGTTCAGACCATGAGTTCAGAATAGACTTTCAGTTTCGAGTTTGCCTGACCAATAGGGTGTGTCACTGGCATCATGTTCTTTCAGGTTGCCTTCCTCATGAAAATGAACTTCACTGAGAGAAGCAATGTCGATGTTGAGTTGCGACAGTTCATGGGCAATTAGAACAGAACGATGCTCAAGAGGTCCACTATCTGCAGTATCAAGCATGTTTCTGATGTTCAAATATGCAAGTGTCAATTTGAACACACCTTTGGAGGCAGGTGTATGCCTTTGTCTCTTTGTCTTTGTTTCACTGCATCATAAGATGCCAGCTGGCTGTGGTTATTCAAGCGGGTGAGGAGTGGAGATGAGCTTTGGTTAGGTCATCTTTTCTAGGCCCTTCTCCATGTGGAGCAAGCAGTGTCCTCTTTGAAAAAGGCTTCTTGGTCATTCAGGATTCTGCTGAAACAGACTGTCTTCTCCGGGGTCAATCTCGAATGACCAATATCCTGAGGCGCCTGCATGCAGGGTTGGGGCAGAGGCTTCCAGTGCTCCCTATCATCTGCCATTTCGACCCTTGCCTATCATTACAGGGCTTTGCAATGTGGGTGTAGCCTTTGAGCCTGCATAATGGATTTTTTAGGTGGGGCACAGCGTGCGCAGAAGTGGTCCCACCCTTTACTCCTAAGGCTCATCTGCCAGGGCCTAGCGAGCTTGGACAGTGACAGTGAATACCTCAGGATGTAGGTTTGGTTAGAGTATCCTTCTCTTAGATGGATGGCCTTACAGGGCTATGCGAGCTCCATCTGCCCTGGTTTGGAGTTAGAGTTGTCCTTCTCCTAGGATGGTTTCCAGGGGGCTAGCAAGCCCATCCTGCCCAAAAACACACTGTCTGACTCTTCAGCTGAAACCTGCCTGCCATGGGAGACCCTACCGGAGGCACATACCACCACCAGCATAGCTTTCAACCTCATGAGGGCATGCAAGCTTCTCCTCTGTGACAAGGGGGTGTTCGTGGAGACGTGCCATTTTGTGTGACAAAACTGTGCTAGTTTTATTACCTTATGTTTTAACTATCTTTAGACAATTAGAAACTATCTTAGCTAGTAACTGCCATTTTATTTCTCCAATGCTTGCTGCAAGGATTCTTTTTCCAACTGTAGTGATTTACAGATGACATTTCTTTAAGTTATTTAAAATCATGTTTATCTTACTAGAATATTAAAGAAATAGTGTGCCAAGAGAAACATTGTTTATTATAAGGATAGCAAGTAAACTTTTTTTTTTTTTCTCTGTAGCTACTAGGAAAAGCATTATTTTTAAATTTCTTGCCGTGGCTCAGAATGTGCAAAGAACAAAAAATACATGGTATTGCAAATTACGAAGAAAAACAAACCGACAAATTCAGAGTTAACAGTAGACTAACTTTTTTTTTTACAGATGATGTGGGGTTTTTGTGTGGAATATTTCTACTTACATGGAACAGTAACTCTGAATATAACTAACTTAACATAGCTGTGTCCTACTCTGCCCTCAGCACTCAAAGGAAGTCATCAGGAATGGTTTTGGATACAAACAGAAGAAAATTACTTCTGTAAAGCAATTTTAAAGCCTAGTTGGATTTAGAAAATATGAACTACAAATCCATATATAATTCATGTATATTATAGAAGGTATCTTTAGCTATTTATTGTGATATACTGTAAACTGCCTCCTGGGGGAAAAGGATACAGCTCCAAGGTCCATTTTGTAATGAATATAAAGGGGTTTTTTCTCCTGCTACCATTTAAAAAAAAACAAAACAAAACAAAAATGTAGTCTAAAAACATTCCATACTGAACCAGATAGGTCATTAGATGGTGAAGTTTGGGGTTGGTAACTGCTGAGATCACACTCTAAATTATATATAATCTTGCAATCAAGAAAGAATTGATTTAAAGAACTGTCACATTTGCATTTGTCCATAACTTACCTTAAGTTATGGCCGTTATGTAGAAACAAAAACAGGGCTGACACAGAATATTTGTGGGGGATATTTTTTTAATAAAGCTTTTCATAGACACTGTCCTAAGGACTAAAACGCTTGTTGATAAGGTTCTGCAAGACAGTTTGTGAGTGTACTGTGCTGTTTAGTCTGTCTACAGATCTATCCAAAATATCCACAGGTCATTTTGCTACAGATCTCATTTCTGTCCTTCAGGATTTCCTATGCTCCAGCAGAACCACTCCAGTGTTTTAGACACACAATCTTTTCTAATATAATCTCAGAATGCCTTATGGTAATGAAGACAGCTGCTGTCACAAAGCAAAACTACCCAGTTCATAGTTAGTTTTAATCAAATTGTATCTGAAATGGTTTATTTGTTTGCTAATGACATGCAATTAACTTGCAACTAGTGAATGATACACCCAGGATGAATATCACTAATACAAGCAATAAAGCACAAGACCAGACATTATGAAATGTTAAAAATGCCTACAAATTTCTAAGCAGTCTTTTATAACTAATCCCCCAAAGGTCTGTGATGGCACTCCCCCTCCACTGACTGAGGCTGTGTGGGCTACAGATGAGGCAGGTCTTCCCATTCCAGATGCCCATGAGTGGGATGCAGGCTGCCCCAACAGCATCTGTCTCATGTGAGAGGGCTCTCTCTGCACCAGGTAGTGATGCTGATGGTGTAGTTCCTGGCAGTGTTCAGCCTGGTATGCTGCAGCTCTTCCTTCCTTCCCCATGGTCCCTGACTGAAAAGAAATAATCATATTTCTTTTGCATTTCTTTCCAAGATGACCTCTTGGTTTCAAAAATCTCTACAATTATTGAACTTCAAAAATTCTCTCCTTACTTTATAATCTGACTGTTGGTAATTTTCCTCTTTAAAATGTATTTTTTTTTATAAATACTCTTCCAGACTGTTTTATCTATCCCACATTATTTCTACTTACATTCCTATCTTTACCAGTGCTGTTATCTGGGCTACTTCTGGAGGCTGGACCACACAAGCATCCCAGTATTCGGCCTCCTTCAGCAGGACTGCTGCATTGCTCTCTTCATGCTCAGTTTCCTCAGTACCTACACTGATCTATTGCTTCTAGATGGAATGTCAGTAACTGTATCAGGTCTATGGCTGATATTTTGTATGTGGCTGACTTGTGCAGTTTGTCAGAAATTTTGGCTAAAAAGTCTTTTAACCATTTCACTATTTCAGGAGTTCAGTTTTGATTTAGCTTCTGGAACCTTCCCGCTTTAATACCTCCCAATTAGAATTTATGCACATGTATGTATATTCTTTTTATTGTTTTCTGACTAAAATAATTTATCTCTATCTCCTGTTAATGTTGACTTTCATATTACATCATTTTTTTTTCTGGTTAGATTTTACTATGTGTTTTTGACTTCTCAAACTATTTTTAAGTTGGTGATATAAATCCATTTTCTACTAGTATAAAGCATTTAGGTTTTCAGTACCTAGCCAGCTTACCTAAAGCATTTTTTTCTATATCTTTTTTATTTATTTGAATATTTTCCAATATTTCACATTTTGATATTTTTTTATTTCATATTTTATAATGTTGGGCACATCTTTAATATTTGTGTCCCATTTTGGAGAATCTAAAAGTTAAAATCTCTTGGACGATCTGAGACTTTCATAGAGCTGATACTTTATTCAACCTGAAGCAATGGTGTGATTGATTTTATAGAAGTTAGATATCTTCCAAAATGTAGCAAAAAACATTTGGGATAGATATATTTTGGATATGCAATGTCATTATTCTTAGTAGACAGACTGACAGTTTGCTGTCTGGAGTTCCCTGTTACAATGATATGGTTTATAAATAGCCCTTTCTTTCACTTTTGCACACTCCTGAGTCAGTATATGCAAGCTCAGCAGATGTTTGAATTAGGAATTTTCATACCAAATTGAGACTCAAAACAGGGAAAAATACTTTCTCTGTAAACTTATCTAACCAATAGAAAAAAAATTGCAGTGAAGTAAAAGCAATAGTGTTATAGGTGAGTAAACTCACAATTTTAATAATGCTGCTTGCAGTACCTGTTAATACAGTTCCTTTCAATATAACTGGATAATCTGTGGAGCTATACATTTCTTCTACTTAATGTTTCTGCAACACAAGTTCAATTTTTGCCTCAGTAAACAGTTTAAAGTAATAGGGAGTGCACTTGGGATAATGCAGATTTTATCTTTTCTTGCCAAAGAGAAATATAATAATGAATTCTGCTTTCGCACTCCCAATTTAGCAAGCAAAATAAATAAAAGGAAATTGCAATTGCTCAAAATTATTTACTCATCAAATGAGAATATTAGTATCCTCTGTGACAGAGGTCTTGTGAATAGTTCATTACAATATTAGCATATCAGAGTAGATTTTTTTCCAGCTTCTTTTTACCTTGCCAAATATCTTAGGTCTTTGATTTAAATTTGGCTTTGCACACTGGTATCTTATTCATTTGTGTTGAATAACTAAAGTTAATGAAGAGAAAGAAAGAAATTATTCCGAAGTTTTAATTCTGTAGTATTTTACTGTACAAGAAGAAGTGGGAAAAGAAACTTGGATTATCCAAATGCAGTTGTTCCTTCAATCTGATTTTGTCAGATATTGAGCTTATATTATAACATGTTATGAGATGATGGAAGTTCCTTTGTCAGTAACAATTTCATGGCTTGATATATCTTTTTTTTTTTTTAGTCATGTTGATGGAATCACTTCCAAGATATTCCAAAATGAGACACCTATTACATGAATAAATATGTTAATGTAGGGAAAAACATCCTGAGATTTCAAAATAGGAACCATTCCTTCATGGTGATGCCTTATAATCTCTGTATTTAACAATCAGTCAGGCTTTCTACTATGAACACTCTGATTTTTTTTTCCTATTTATATTTAACATCTCTGTCATGTAAGGTAAATTCCATTAGCTTATGCATGGAATATAGCAATGGCTGTCATCACAGATAAATATTTTGTTCATCAAAATAAAAATATATTCATGTTTGTTTTTCAGTTTAGAAGCAACAGGGATGACAAAAGTCTAGCTCAAATAGCTGATGTTCTCTGAGTTTTCTTACCCACACGACAAAACCCCTCCAATTATTCTAGGAGTATATCTCTGTTGGCAAACTTTTGAGGCATAGCAGCAGACCTTTGTTAGAAAAATAACCATTAATATGAGAATGTATGAATGAATCTTCAAATGTATTTTCTTTGACACTTCTAGAGTTTTCCTTCACATAAAATCTGTTTTTGTGTATAGTTACATAGATTCAATTAAAAAAGAGAAAAACAGTGCCCTGAGTTATCAGCATGTATGAGTATTGCATTTATACTGGATAAAAATTTAAAAAAGAAAAAAAAAATCACAAAGACAATAGCTACATGAACAATTTAGTCTGGTGAGAACTACTTGAGAAAGGAAAAAAAAAAAATGAATCTTCCATTAATAAAGGGCAGGGACTAGAAGAATAGGTAAACTACAGAGCCAGATTCTCACTTTTGCTTTGTCTTATTTTTCTCTTAAGGCTGCTGCTGGAATGCCTTGTTTCCATTTTTGTTTAAAAATCTTCAAAAGGGGATGCGAAAGATGATCCCTCACTTTTCAGGGAGCTGATGGACTTCTCTAAGTTTTTGTGGTAAGATTCAAAATGTTCTTTTTTTTTTTTCAAATTAAGAGAATATTTCATGTTTAAAACATGTGAAGACTTAAGCCATTTCCTGATCATTTGAAGTTCAGTGAGCCGTAGCAGGCTAAAATCTTTAGAGATGGGTAGGACATGAAGGTATGGGAAACAGGGCAGGGAATCATCTTGCAGGCAGATGTTTTCTGTGCAACTGCTTAAGTAGCTGACTATGAAGATTAGAAGGAGTTGCAATGCTTGCAGCTGTAGTTGTTCTCTGGTGAAAAGGGACAAATAGGAAAATGAGATTTAATCTTTCTTACGAAAAAGAAGGTCTACAAAAATTATTCTTAAAAATGGTATAAACAAACAAGTGACCAAAACACAGCTAGAAGTAATTATTGGCAGGTGATATGCAGATTAGATTATTTACCATTACCTATTTAGAAAAAAAATATACAAAAGAGGAACAAATCTTCAGTATTCCAAATGACACTTGTACATTTTTTTCTAAATTATTTAGATTAGTACTATAAAGATCAGGTATGGAAGAATCAGATATTTAGATCCCCTACAAGTGTGTATTAGAAACAGCTTTAGAAACATATCACTGTCCTGAGAAATAAAGTTTGAGCCATAGTGGTGACTGGCTGTTTTCCATCAGCTGCCTGAAATTGAAACCCAGGACAATTTACTGGCAGAGATATGGGTCTTTCTGTGTCAGTTAGCATTAATACTTAGTATTGAGCTTGGATATATTTAATTTATTTTGTATATGGGTGTAAATAATCAAACACATACATACCTACATATAAAAAATAATCTAGTATGTGACCACCTGAAATGGAAGAAGTCTGACAGTGATTTAACTTGCATCTGAGCATCATGACATCTTTAATATATTCTTCCCCAGTACTATGCAGTTAGATATGGAGGCATTATTAGCCCATGTCTACAAACAGGAGACAGAAATTATGTTGTGAAAGTATCATGTGCTTTGTCTATAATCCCAAGCACTGATAACTCTTTTTTTTTTTTTTCTGTACTATGGGTAGAGAAGTATCAGTGTCTGTCACAGTCTGTTCCTCCCAGGATTTTACAATCAAAGAAAAGTGAAATCTCAAAAAGCCATTCCATATGCTGACCACTCTTCATAAAGGAGCTCTTGGAAACATTTGCAGTGTAAGTGAACAGCTCTACACATAATACATGTGAACATTTAAGTTTTATTAAATTAAATTTATAAGCTGAACGGTTCCAGATTTGATGATCTTCTTTAATATATATACATATGTATGTTCCTGCTTATCACTCCCTTTTAGAAATAGAGGGATAATAAGAGAAGCACCTATTCTGCTAAAAAAAAAAAGGGAGAATATAGGAGAAAACAACATCACTCATTTCATTGCAAACAAAAAACTGAAAAACAACTGCAAAGTCATCAGTTGTAATTTTCAGCTTTCCAGGATGTTAGTATTTGCCAAATTTTTAAAAGCCTCATTTCAGTAGCTGTTGGCTTTTTTGTAAGTTTGGCCATAAGCATTGCAGTGGGAGTGACAATATGCCGAGCTCTATTGAAAATCTTGTTGATGCAGAACAACTGAATGAAAAATTTTGGCCCTGAGCCCTGTAGAATAACAAAATCCACATCACCAAGTTCATGGTTACAGTGTATAACACCTGGCTGTGCTCTGGTTCAAAAAACTGAATACTCCTCATGGATATATGGAAGCGTTTAACCATATAATTCATCTTAGGTAGACCCTGTGGGAAAAAAAATCCAAGATCACCTTTTTATATTAACCAGATGTTGATATAAACTACTATAAGTGCCAATTCTGTCATTTTCCTGGTTAAAGTGTAGAATTTCTGTTATCCTTTTTTATTTAGGTTTGGTTTTTTTGCATTTAGGTTTGGGTCTTGTGTGTCAAGAGAAGGACAGGGAAAGGTCACCCTCCAGTCACACTCACTGGAAAACAGACTCAACTTGGGGAAAAATAATTTAGTATATTACTAATCACATCAGAGTAGGGTAATGAGAAACTAAACAAAATTTTAGAGGAAACCACCTTTCCCCCACTCCTCCCTTCTCCCCAGGCTCAACTTCATGCCCAAATTCTCTGCCTACTCCCACTCAGTGGCATCATGGGACAGAAATGGGGACTGTGCTCAGTACATCATGTGTCCTCTGCTGCTCCTTCTGCCTTAGGGAAGAGCTCCTCACATTCTTCCCCTGCTCGACCATGGAATCTCTCCCATGGGAGACATTCCTCCATGAGCTTCTCCAATGTAAGTCCTTCCCACAGGCTGTAGTTCTTCACAAACTACTTTGGCATGGGTCCTTTTCACAGTGTGTAGTCTTTCAGGAACAGATTGCTCCAGGCATGAGTTGCCTGTGGTGTCGCAAGTCACAGAATCATCAGAGCAACTCAACAGAATGGCTTGGGTTGGAAGAAACCTTACAGATGATCTAATTGCAACCAATGTTCCAGCTCTCTGATCATCTTTGTGGCCTCCTCTAGACCTCTTCTAACAGGCCCACATCTTGTGCTGAGATGGGCTCTCATGAGGGCAGAGTACATGGGTAGAATCACCCCTCTTCACCTGCTGGCCACACTTCTTTTTATGCAGTCCAGGGTGCAGTTGGCCCTCTTGACTGGTAGCACATGTCTCACGTTCAGCTTTTTATCCATAAACACCTCCAAGCCTTTCTTTCAGGGCTGCTCTCATTTTCTCCGAATCTCATGTCTGGATTTGCCCTGATTCAGTGTAGCATCTTGTACTTGGACTTGCTGAACTTCACGAGGTTCTCAGGGGCCCAATTTTCAAGTTTTCTAGGTCTTCCTGGACGGCATCCCGTCCTTCTGTTATGTCAACTGCAGTGCTCAGCTTTATTTCATCTGCAGCCTTGATGAGAGTGCATTCAATCTCACTGTCTGTGGCACTGATAAAAATATTAAAGAGCACTGGCCTGAAGACAGAGCCCTGAGGGACACCGCTCATCATTACCAGCTTCCACATGGACATAGCCAGAGAGTTGTGGTAAATAGGTCTGTGTCCAATCAGCTAATTCACTGACTTACCCACTGAATAGTTCACCCTTCAAATGCATGTCTCTCCAATCTGGAGATAAGGATGCCATATGGGACTGTGCCAAAGGCCGTATAGACGTCTAGGTAGATAACATGGTTCAGTTTTCCCTTGTTGACCATTGCAGTCACTCTTATCATAGAAGATCACTAGTTTGGTCAGGAACAATTTGCCCTTACTGAAGCCATGCTGGCTGCCTCAGATCACCTCCCTGTCTTGTGTAACATTGCTTCCATGAAGATCTGCTCCAAGATCTTCCCAGACAAAAAGCTGACGCTTATTATCTGTAGTTTCCTGGGTCTTCCTTTATCCCCTTTCTAAAAATCAGTGATGTTTCCCTTTCTCCACTCACAGGGACTTCACCTAACTGTCATGACTTTTCAAATATAATGGAGAGTAGCTTGGCAACAGCATCAATCAGCTCCTTCAGGACCCTTTGTCAGGTCCCATAGACTTGCAGGTATTCACTTTCACCAAGTGGCCTCAAACCTGTTGTTCACTTAGAGCAGGAGGAACTTTGCTTCCCTAACTCCCACTTGGACATTCAAGGACTTGAAAGACATGAGAAGCCTGTGAAGACTGAGGTGAAGAACTCATTGAGTACCTCAGCTTTCTTCATATTTGTTGTTACCAGTTTGGTTTTCTCACTTATTTGAGGGGTTGACCCTTGCACTGTCCTTGGACTTGCCTTGGGCTTTTTTTTTCTGAACTATGTACTTAGAGAAGCCCTTCATATTATTCTTCACATCTCTTAACAAGTTCCTTTCCAATGTTGCCTTAACTTTCCTGATCCCATCTCTACATATTTGAACTGTATTCCTGTTCTCTTTCTGGGTCACTCTTCCTTACTTCCATTGGCTGTGCATTTCCTTCTTACCTCTCTGTGTGAGAAGCAGATACATGTTCAGCCATGCTGAGTTCTAGTCTGCCTTGTTTCATTTCCTATAGTTTGGGATGAAGAGCTCTTCTGCCCTAAGAACAGTAGCCTTGAAGGGCTGACAGCTCTGATCAGACTCTCTGAGCCCATGGACAGTTTCCAAGGGGATCTCATTTACTAATTCTTCCAACAGCTGGAATTTTACTTTCCTAAAATTCAGGGTCCTGACTTTGCTATTTGCCAGGCCCATGTTCCCCAAGATCATGAACTCAAGCAAGGCATGGTTACTACAGCCCAGGCTGCCGCTAATCTAAACCTCTTTAATGAGCTCATCTGCATCAGTGAGCACCAGGTCTGGCAATGTTTCTCCTCTGTTTGGTTTGTGCTATCCTTGATGCACACTGGGAGCCTCCTGTATTGCTTTTCCAGCAGACACCCAGATGATTGAAATCATCTGATTGAAATCAAGTGCTGAGTTTTGCTGAGCAGTTGGTTCCTGAAGAACTGCACCCTGTGGGAGGGGCCATGCTGGAGCAGTTCGTGAAGAATTGCAGCGCATGGGAAGGACTCGTATTGGAGAAGTTGGTGGAGAATTGATTTTCATGGGAGGGACCCCACAGTGGAGCAGAGGAGTGTGTGAGGAGTCCTCCCACTGAGCAGGAAGGAGTAGCAGAGACAAAATATAATGAATGGACAACAACCCCCATTCCCCATCCCACTACACTGCTGGAGAGGCAAGGTCAAGAATTCAGGAATGAAGTTGAGTCCAGGAAGAAGGGAAGGGTGGGGAGGAAAGGTAGTTATTTAAGATTAAGTTCTATTTCTCATTACCCTGTTCTGATCTGATCTGTAATATGTTAAATTATTTTTCCCCAAGTCAAGTCTGTTTTCCCACGACTGTAACTGGTAAGTGATCTCTCTCTCCGCTGATGTCAATCCATGAGACTTTCATTGTCTTTTCTCCCCATGTGCAGATGAGGAGGGGAGTGATGGAGCAGCTTTGGTGGGCACCTGGGGTCCAGTCAGCATCAATCCTTCATGGAACTGAAATCCAAAGGTGCACACAGTATCAAAATTCTGGCAGTGGTTTATTCCTTAGTCAAGACAGCTAGAGGGTTGAAGAAGAGAAGCTAACATGCAGAATGATGACATTACACCAAACTATTGAAAACTCTAAATGTTTTTTACACTAAATGCAAATTCCTTGATACAGTCTTATTAAACAGCTTCATTAAAAGTGTAAATAGTAAGCAAAAATGAGGTCTGCATAGAAATCAATAAGTGAAAGCAGGTGTTTTCTTTGACTTTGGTAAAAAATTAATTTAAAAAGAAAATTATTAAATAATAGGAAATTAATTTTTTATAATTAATTGCCTGCGTAAATGATTTTTTATTTCCAACGGATTTGCTCACGAGTATTTTCTTCTATATAACCCTTGGTGTAAGACATAAAAAAAATCTCAAGATGACTTACTTTGAATGAAGTTACTTTTTCTCTGCTGCAATTACGTTGTACAGAAATTATTAAAATGGGAATCTCTGTGATAATTGAATTTAAAAAAAAAATCCAAAGTAAGAAAAACCTGGTTGTTACTGGTTAAAAGATATTGAAATTCAGAAGAAAAATGTACCAAATATAGCAAGGTAAAATTACAGGAGGAGAAAAAACATTACATGTAGAAATCTGAAAGTAAATTCCATATTGCATATGGCAACATTATTCAGTTCCACAGACACTAGCTTTGGGAAATTTGAAAAACAAGGATTCCAAAACATATATTTAAACTACACCTTTTCTTCTCCCTCTTCTTTCTCCTTCCATTCCCACCTGGGTGTATATTTCTTAGTATTTCATATTAATGGTAGATATACATCAGAATGCAAATTTCCTCAGTTAAACTTAGAATCAAAGAGAAAAGTTGAATTTTAGAGCTAAACTTCCTGTAAGCTTGAATCATATTCCCATTATTCCAATGAGGATTGATTTCTATTAAAATTCCAGCCCATTTTAGTCTTTGTAATGAGCCTAAAATAGCTGCCAGCTTGCAGTGCTGGAATTAATGATAATTAAATGTAACACAAAATGTATTTCCATATTTTGTATTGCTTAAATGATTTCATCTCAGATGTAGTATGATTCTTTTTAGAGATGACTACTTCTATTTAATCTCTTTTCCAGTTTTAATTTGAATTTCATATTGTTCCTGACTGTTTAATGAATATTTTGGGAGATGGCCATAGTGTTGTTAATTATACCGGAGACTGAGTATAATTAATTCTTTTGGACCCAAAGTCAGCTAGTTAATCGATTTCTGATGAAACTGAAGATTAAACACAGATAGTTCACTTCTTCCTTCATTCATTTTCATTTTTCCCTCTTTGAATTCTGTCAGATTACTTTAGGAAGTCATTATTGGCAAATTCATTTGTGGACCCATTTGGGGTATTATCCAGATGTTAATAAATGGATGATCCGCTCAGGCTAGTCACCTTCCTCTATGTTTTATTTGTTTTAATTTTTAAAGAAAACATTTTAGTTCTTGCAGTAGATTTATTAGCTTTATTTGTTGTTCATATTTAAATAATTCCTAACTCCCTATTAACAATAAATTCATTAACTAAGTACAGAATAAAGAGGGATCCTCAGAAGAGGTTTCTGAAGACCAGACAACTCACAAAGTAAAAGGGCTGTAGTGATGTAGGAGACAGGCCTTTTATTAGTGAAACGTTTACTCCTGTGGCTAAATTTGATTTTAGGGAATGGCCTGAGGAGGCTCAGATGAAAAGGAAGTACATTAATATGTCCAGGAATTCCTATCATTTTTTTTTCCACACCAGTGTTATAAATAATCCTACATTTTAATTTTAGAAGGTGGGAAAAACCCTAAAGACTGTAAGAAGATTATCAATAAAAGGCAAGAAAGAAATCAAAAAGAACAGAAGGAGTTCTAGTCAATGAGAGAAACCTTGAGCATTTTCATTCATTACTTTGTTATTATAGTAATAGATAGTTCTAACTTACTACTTTTATACTGCAATGGCTTATGATCGAATTATACTCTACCACTATATTCAATATCCTTCTATGAACAGCCTTAAGACAGCTTTTAATGCTGTTTCTTTATGGGCGAGTAAGAAAAGAGTAGAAGTGCTCCAGGTGAATCATTATCTGTATTTTCTGGAAAACTAGGTCCAACAATACAATTTTAAACAATGGTTATTTACATAAATTAATCCCTTTTAAACAAGATGTGTACACATATAATTCAATCTCCTCAGCACCTGA
>VWZD01001903.1:0-11514 GCA_013396695.1 Sakesphorus luctuosus | reverse complement strand
AACTTTTTTTTTTTTGTCTGCTTTGCCTTGGAGGCTTCTAGTGGAGGGGCACTGGCATAGCATAATCATAGTTCTTATTGAGATAGAAGTAGTTACTGCATTTTAATGCTAGAATTATTTATCATATATTAATAATTTCTTTAATATTTGGGGTTTTTTTCCTCCTGCTTTTTCCATCCCCATTTACTANTTTTCGCCATGTGAAAGTGGTTAAGACTTTCTGTCTTAATCTAAAATGTAAATTTGGTGATGACATGCAGAAATGTAGGAGTTGAATTGATTTGACTATTTGAGAGGTTTAGGAGAATGTTTTCCTACTCTTTGATCAGGATGTAGCGGATAGCCCCTTTGTATTAACAGTGCCACCTACTTTAATTGAAGTGCTTTGGATTCAATCCCTTCAGTTCCATTTCCTGGAAGTGATCAGTGGTGTGTGGTAGCCTGTCTAGTCTTAATGTTCCTTTTTTAAGTTTTTGGTTGTTTGTTTTGGTGTTAGAATTCTGGGGAGCTTATCTGATTGCTTAAGTTTAAGACTGCTTGTATCTTCAAGTTTGAAAATGCTTTAGGATGAATGTGCTCCAATAAAATATGTTGCTTATGTTTAAGGTCACTGGTTGATCTCTTGTCCTATTTTCAGAGTCTTCTTAGTGGTTCAGAGGTAGTCCTGAATACCAAATTCTTTGGGTGTAGCCTATTAAGATGATAATTCCCTCTGAATATGTACCTCAAAGGCTTTTTAATTCTATCCACTGTATTGCCTGGTGGGTTTTTTGTTTTCCCCACATTACTATTAGGTCAGAACAAGTAATTAATATAGGGAACATGGAAAACCATTCTAAGATTACTATGATGACTAGGTTGTAAAGTATAACCTTACCTAGCAAACTGATGTCTACCACTGGTCTTGCTTCTTAAGGTGATATTACTTTGCCCATATGTTGCCGGTCACTTGTAAAATGAAGAAGTAAGCTTGGCTTTTTCCGTAGTGTTCACTGACTTGATCTAAAGTAAACTAAGCTGCCATTATGCTAATTTCTGAAAAAAACCCTTTACCTATCTACACCTTAAATTGACCTCCCTTTGAAAAATATAAATTATTTTTTCTGAACCTGTATTAATCACATTTAAATGTAAAAATGAACTTTACTAGATCATGACCTCTTACCCCAAGAAGCACAACTGAAACATATATCAAACATCAGATTTCTGGTCTGGTATGTGTTGAGATCAAATAATAATTTTCACAACAGAAATAGTTTTCCTAGTATATATTTTCTTTATGAAAAATTCTTCTCTAATGTGTTCAAAAAGGGTAGCTTAACTGCACTGCATAACTTCAAGCTTGCTGTTGAGATTTGTAAATTTGGAATTTACCAGCAGCATAGAAGTAAGCATGTTCTGGAATAGTTCCCTTGTGACATTTTTTGTATTGGGTATAATTGGCAAGTTTTGGGGGTGGAGGGGAGCAGAGTGGGGCTTCAGGAGTGACCTCTGTGGGAGAAAGTTGTTGACTGTCCTGTACTGGTTACAGTTGGTTCCAAATAGCTCATTAGCAACCCCATTGCAGGTCAAAGATGAGCCAATTGGTAAACTTTGTGATGCCTCTGTGAAAATAAAACTAAGGAAGAGTGGTAAATGCTGAAAAAAAAAAGGAAGAAAAGAAATAACAGCAAAGCCGAAGAAAGAGGAGACAGAAGACCATGCTGGAATAGGAGGAGAGCAGGAGCTCAAGTGGTAGTCTGAGCAGGAGCCAAGAGGCCTGACTCTAAAGGGACTGCTACCAGTACAGGAACCATCACACACTGACCCTGATTTCCTGAGCTGCCTGTTGCCCCATCTAAGAGACTTTTATGTGTGGTGATGGGATTGGAGAAAGAACAGAGGGAAGGAGAGGTTTTGCAGAGGCAAGGGATGATGAAGTGGATTGAAAGCTGTTTGAATGGCTGGGCCCAGAGAGTGGTTGTCAGTAGCACAAAGTCTAGTTGGAGGCCAGTAGCTAGTGGTGTACCCCAAGGGTCAATACTGGGTCCAGTCCTGTTCAACATCTTCATTAATGGCCTGGATGGATGGGGCAGAGTGTACCCTCAGCAAGGGAGGGAGTAACTGATATACCAGAGGGTTGTGCTGCCACCCAGAGACCTGGACAGGCTGGAGAAATGGACTGACAGAAACCTCATGAAATTCACCAAGGGGAAGTGCCAAGTTTTGCCCCTGAGGAATAACCTCATGTACCAATACATACTGGGGGCCACCCATCCGGAAAGCAGCTTTGCAGAAAAGGACCTGGAGTTCCTGGTGGACACCAGGTAGAACATGAGCCAACAATGTACTCTTGTGGCAAAGAAGCTTGACGGTATCCTGGGCTGCATTAGGCAAAGCATTGCCAGCAGGTCAAGGGAGGTGATCCTTCCCTTATTNGGGGCAGAGTGTACCCTCAGCAAGGGAGGGAGTAACTGATATACCAGAGGGTTGTGCTGCCACCCAGAGACCTGGACAGGCTGGAGAAATGGACTGACAGAAACCTCATGAAATTCACCAAGGGGAAGTGCCAAGTTTTGCCCCTGAGGAATAACCTCATGTACCAATACATACTGGGGGCCACCCATCCGGAAAGCAGCTTTGCAGAAAAGGACCTGGAGTTCCTGGTGGACACCAGGTAGAACATGAGCCAACAATGTACTCTTGTGGCAAAGAAGCTTGACGGTATCCTGGGCTGCATTAGGCAAAGCATTGCCAGCAGGTCAAGGGAGGTGATCCTTCCCTTATTAAGCACTGGGGAGGTTGCACATGGAGTACCATGTCCAGTTCTGGGCTCTAGAGTACAGGAAAGATATGGACATACTGGAGAGAGTCCAGTGAAGGGCGACTAAGATGATTAAGGGACTAGAGTGTCTTGCGTCTGAGGAAAGGCTGAGAGAGCTGTCAATGTTTAGTCTAGAGAAGAGAAGGCTCGGGGGAATCTTTTATCTATAAATACCTGAAGAGAGGCTGTAATGAAGACAGAGCCAGGCTCTTCCCAGTGGTGCCTAGTGACAGGACCAGAGGCAATGGGCACATAGTGAAACACAGGAGGTTCCATTTGAACATAAGGAAAAACGTTTTTACTGTGAGAGTGACCGAGCACTGGGACAGGATGCCCAGAGAGATAGTGGAGTCTCTGTCCTTGGAAATATTCAAAATCTGTTTGGACATAGTACTGGACAATTGGCTCTAGGTGGCCCTGCTTGAGCAGGGGTATTGAACCAGATGACCTCTAGGGGTCCCTTCCAACCTCAACCATTCTGGGACTTTGTGATTTCTGAGAGACAATGAGCGTGGCTTTTTGTTTTTTTCAGTAACAGAATTGATAATGAGAAGTTTTTCATTGACAACAAATTAAATTGATTGAAACTCCCCAAAAATCAGTAAACCTTTTTGCCCATAACACACTTATATTGTCTTCTTGTTATCCTTTTTCAAATACTGTCAAACATAACAAAACTTCAGTACAGTTCTTAAAACACTGGTATGCTTAGATAATTGACATCATCATACTGATGAGAATTTTTTTGTTCTTCTGTACGTCTCTAACTTATCTCTGGTCTTCAACATGCATTGTAAAATCTTTGGAGAGTAAACTGTCTTTAAATTTTCTAGGAATGATACAAATAATGAAAATAAAGCTTGGAAAATGTAAGTTGTCTAACATCTTGTACTCAAAAGACAGCTACATTTGTATGATTTTGGATGGTTGTTTGCCCATCGTGTTCCTTAATCTCATGTATTTTGAGCAGTCATAAGATCTCTGTCTTAATGTTGAAAGAAGACACAAGGTTTCATTAATGGTTGATTTGCCATCAGTTGAACTGCAGTTATAAGGTATCTGATCTATCAAAATATCCACTGACAGAAGTGTCTTCAAAAAACAGTTTAAGACAAAATTGTGTCTCTTGTGTGGTGTAAATACTTTTCAAAAATCTGGCTCAATGCTTTTGGAGTTGGGGAATACACAGGTGTTTGATGTATTTGGAAACTGGAAACCATTGAGTACTTATGTTTGACATCTTGTGAGTAGGGGGAGCATTCACAAAAGCTGCCCTCAGGTCCCATAGAGTCATCTCTACTGAGGAGAAAATACTTTTTCTAGAAGGGAATCGAGATAGAAATCTCTCTTGGTCCATTGACTGCTGAGGGCACCTCCGGTGACTACTGGCTTATTTTTGTTGTTAGTATTTGTGAATTAGATCTCTTTTGATCTTCTGTGTGTGTCATCTGTCCTCCCCATTTTATAAGTATAAACATACTTCACTGTTAGGTATCAGCCATAAGACAGAGAGCAAGCAACCTCTCTTCTGTTTTATGTCCTGTCCTAACAGTTCTAATAGTTCACTTGTTTGAAGCTGGGGGGAATTGATTGAATCCTACCTTCAGTTATAGCAGCGTTGGCTTGTATAGAGAGGATGATGAGGCAAATTTAATTTATATGACTAGAGATGTAGCAGTATCAATATTGGATGAAAAGTACATTTTTAAATGATAACAACTTGGGACTGGATTCTTTGCTGTGAATAAACATCCTAGCTGTCAGTCATGCTGAGGCTTTTAACCACAATTCTGTAAGACTGTATGTTTGGGTGTGGATGGGGCAAGTTTAAATATGAAGCAGAGATGTGGTGGCAGAAAAGAACAGGAGCTAGAAAGCTTGTGGGTCAAAACAAAGACAGGGCAAAACAGACTTGANTATATATATATATATATAAAAGAATATATATAAAATTAATAATTCAAGTATTGGGAAACAGAATCAAAACAAACATTAAAAGACTTATGGAAAACCACTTGGGGAAACACTTTTCCTTCCCTGGCCTCAGCCTCACTCCAAACTCTTCCCCTTGCCCCTTATGTCTGCAGGTTACACTCAGTCCATTCAGCGATGCGGTGTGTGTGTATGTGGAGGGGGTTGTTATAGTCGGCATATAGCAGCTTCTCTCTGCTGCTCATTCCTTGTCACTTTTTCTCTGTTCTGTCATGGGTTCTCTGCAGTCTGCAGTTCCTTCAGGAATATTTGCTCTGTTATGAAGCTCTTTCTATTCTGACCTTGGTGTTTCCTCTGTTGTCTTTCACTTCTTTTTGTTCCCTTCTCCCCTTTTCCTTTGGTGTCTTCTCCCATTTTTAAATACGTTTCCACAGAGGTGCCACCAGCTTTGCTGATTGGTTCAGCTTTGACCTGTGATGGATTTGTTGCTGAGCAGGCTGGAACTGGCTGTGACAGGCACAGGGTAGTCCCTCATTCTTGCCACATACACCCAATGGACCATGAAAGGCAGAGGGAGGTGTCTGTTCTTGTATGTGCTCTGTTTATCTATAGGATAGACTTCCAGAAAGCCTCACCTGTTTATAAGGGGAGGGATACTCTGCTTTCTGAGATCCTAACTTTTTACCTTTCTTTCAGGTTTTTTTGTTTGTTTGTTTTGTTATTGCCAATACATATATTTATGCAAAATCTCAGGAAACTGAGGATGTAATAAAGTGTTGTTGAATCCAGTTCAGGTCACACATAAAGCTTTCTGCAAAATTTTTTAAAGCTAAGAGGAGGATCTACCTCTTGTCCCTGCCAAAAGTTCTCACTCCAAAGTCTTATCTTGATGAATGTACTTTCTTATTTCTTTTCTGCTTGTGCCACATGTGTAATAAATAAAATAATTTAGAAGCAGGATTTTTTTAATAAAAAATATTATCAAAGTAAGAAATGAATACATTTTTTCTGTAGGACAAGCAAGGTATGCTAGGGAAAAAAAAAAAAAGAGTCCAAGATGGTCTTTATTCTTAGAGTCTTGGCTTCCTTCTTGCCATATTTTTTCACCTCTCTGCTAATACAGGCCAAGAAGAATTAAATGTTTGAGGCATACATTTTGCTTGTCTGTAGAGGCAATTCCTCAAAGCTTATTCACAGGCAGTCCTTCCAGTTATATAATCTTTTGAAGTACAATAACATAATAAAATTACCTTCTTTCTCTGCTGAATTCTCACATCTGTAAATTATTCTAGGTGTTGGAAAATGTTATTGAATACTGCTCTGGTTCATAAGAGGAGTGTTTTTCCCAAGATGCTAGGTATCTTGTGTTCTGAAAATCATTCTAGCAAGAGGGGATAAGCATAGAATACAATGTGAATTCTTGAGCTGCAGGTTGGTTTTGACAGCTCAGTTAAAAGAAATTTAAACCAGTTTTGCTAGTTTCTGAACAAAAACTGTTCTCTGAAAGTACATTTTTTCATAGTCTAATATGTAACTTTTCACCAAATAACTTAAAATGTTTATTCTTCCTCCTAAATACTTCCTTGAGATGTTCTGCTTCTCCTTTATTTTCATGGATTTGCAAATATGCATTAGTTTCAGAGCCAGTTCTTTGTGCATTTTGCCTCCACTTCTTAAAGCATCAGCGGTATCATAATCACTGTTCTCTGGTTTTTCCTCTCCTTCTGGGAAGGGTTGTCAGTTTTACAACTTTATTCCCCCCGTTCCTTTTTTTTTTTTTAAGTTATGCAGGATGTTACTTGTTTTACATGAAAAATCTGAAAGACCTGTATATAAATAGAAAATAACATATGGTGATATGATGCTGAGGAGTAGTCTTTTGTAGGGGAGTAAAAAAACCCCAAACTCACAACACAACAGTATAGTAAGCAGCTAAAGTTCTCATTTGCCCTTGCTGATTATTTCAGTGTTAACTACAATATTTAAATTATTGGTATTACAGGGCTATGGTTTCTTTTCTACAGCTCTACTACTCTTCTACAAGCAACATTTCAGTTTAAAGAACTATTTTTAACTGACCTTTCAAATTTATAAATATATAAAATAGTTAGCTATAGTTACAACTAATATAATGCTGTGTTCTCAGTGACTTGCTGTTACTACATTTTATAACTTTGCCCAGGATGCAGTTGGCCTTCTGGGCTGCAAATGCACATTGTTGGCTCATATCCAGCTTTCCATCTATGAGAACCCCCAAGTCCTTCTCGGCAGGGCTGTTCTCAATGAGTTCATTCAGTCTCTGCTCATGTGTAGGATTGCCCTGACCCAGGTGCAGCACCTTGCACTTGGACTTATTGAACCTCATGAATTTCTCATGGGCCCATTTCTCAAGTTTGTCCAGGTCCCCCTGGATGGCATCCCATCCTTCTGTTGTGTCAACTGCACTGCTCAGCTTGGTGTCACCTGCAAATTTGTTGAGGGTACACTCAATATCACTGTCTATGGCAGTGATAAAGATATTAAATAGCACTGGTCCCAAGACAGAGCCCTGAGAGACATCACTTGTCACTGGCCTCCACCTTGAAATAGAGCCATTGACCGCAACTCTCTGGCTGCATCCATCCAGCCAATTCCTGAATAGTCCATACATGGAATCTGTGTCTCTCCAATTTGGAGAGAAGGATGTCATGTGGGACTGTATTAAAGACCTTACAGAAGTCTAGGTAATGACATCAGTTGGTCTTGCCTTGTTGACCATTGCAGTCACTATCATAAAGGCCACCAGATTGGTCAGGCACAATTTGCCCTTAGTAAAGCTGTTGCTGGCTGTCTTGGATCATCTCCTTGTCTTGCATGTGCCTTGCATGAAGATCTGCTCCATGATCTTCCCAGGCAAAGAGGTGAGACTCACTAGTTTGTAGTTCCCCGTGTCTTCCTTTCTCCCCTTTTTAAAAATAGGAGCAATATTTCCCTTTTTCCAGTTACCGGGGACTTTGCCTGACAGCCATGGATTTTCAAATATGATGGAGAGTGGCTTGGCATCAACATCAGGCAGTTCCCTCAGGACCCTTGGATGCATCTCATCAGGCCCCATAAGATTTGTGGCTATTTGGTTTCATCAAGTGATCTGGAACCTGCTCTTTTCTTGCAGTGGGAGGGACTTCCCTCTCCAACCCCCACCTAGAGGTTCAGGGACTTGAGAAATATGTGAAGCTTGACTGCCAGCGAAGACTGATGAGAAGAACTCATTGAGTACCTCAGCCTTCTCCATATCTCTTGTTTATCCGGGCCTTTTTTTTCTGACCTATGTACTTATAGAATCCCTTGTTATTCTTCACATCCTTTGCCAAGTCCTGTTCCATCTGTGCCTTGGCTTTCCTGATCCCATCCCTACACATCCGAACCATATCCCTGTACTCTTCCTGGGTTACATGTCCATATGTCTGCTGGCTGTGCATTTCATTCTTACTCCTCAGTTTGAGGAGCAGATCCTTGCTCAGTCATGCATTTCCAGCCTGCCTTGCTTGATTTCCTACATGCCAGGACAGAGAGCTCTTGTGCTCTGAGAAAAGTGGCCTTAAAGAGCTGCCAGCTCTGGTCAGCCCCTCTGTCCTTAAGGACAGTTTCCCAGGGGATCTCATTCACCAACTCCTTAAATATCTGGTTGTTTACTCTTCCAAAGTTCAGGGTCCTGATTTTGCTCCTCACCAGCCTCACACTCCTTGAGATCACAAACTCCACCAGGGCATGGTCACTATAGCCCTGTCTGTCTCCAATCTTACTTCCTTTAATGAGCTTATCTGCATTGGTGAGCACCAGATCCAGTAATGCCTCACCTCTGGTTGGTTTGTTTAATACCTGGACCAGGAAGTTGTCCTCTACACACTCCAGGAGTCTCCTAGATTGCTTACAGCCAGCTGTATTGCTTTCCCAGCAGATTACTGAGTAGTTGCAATCCCCCATCAGGATGAGACCTTGTGAGTATGATGCTTCCTGTAGCTGGAGCAAGAAGGCCTCATCAACAGGCTTCCCTTGATCAGGCAGCCTGTAGTAGATGCCAAGCAGAAGGTGTCCTTTGTTGGTCCTGTCCTTGATTTTTACCCACAAGCTCTCAACCTGTTTGTGGCTGTTTCTCAGAGGCAGCTCTTCACAATCTACCCGTTCCTTCACATAAACAGCAACACTCCTGCCCCTCCTTCCCAGCCTATCTCTTCTCAGGTTTGTAGCCCTCAGTTGCAGTGCTCCAGTTGTGTGATTTGTCCCACCATGTTTCTGTGATAGCAATTATGTCGTAGTTTTTTAATTGCACCCTGGTTTCCAACTCCTCTTGCCTTCTTGTGTCTCTACAGCAATTAAACTGATGGCCTTCTTGGATGGCCCCTTTCTTAGCTTATCCTTGACAGAATACTACCATGCCCACTAAACCATATCACAAAGTGTCACATCTAATCTTTTGAATACTTCCAGGGATGGTGACTCCACCACTTTCCTGGGGAGCCTGTTCCAATGCATAACCACTCTT
Source organism: Sakesphorus luctuosus (assembly GCA_013396695.1). Classification (NCBI taxonomy): domain Eukaryota; kingdom Metazoa; phylum Chordata; class Aves; order Passeriformes; family Thamnophilidae; genus Sakesphorus; species Sakesphorus luctuosus. The sequence goes on along the minus strand of VWZD01001903.1, from coordinate 2,257 downwards.
TCAGTGAATAAATTTTTCCTAATATCCAACCTGATCCTCCCCTGGTGCAACTTGAGGCCATTTCCCCTTGTCCTATTCTTAGTTGCTTGAAAGAAGAGGTCGACCCCCACCCTACCACAATCTCCTTTCAGGTAGTTTTAGAGAGCAATAAGGTCTCCCCTGAGCCTTCTTTTCCCCAAAATAAACAACCCCAGTTCCCTCAGCTGCTCCAGACCCTTTGCCAGCTTTGTTGCCCATCTCTGGACATGCTCCAGCCCCTCAATGTCCTTCTTGTAGTGAGGAATCCAAAACCGAACACAGTATTTGGGGTACAGCCTCACTAGGGCTGAGTACAGAGGGACAATCACTTCCGTAATCCTGCTGACCACACTATTGCTGATACAAGCCAGGATGTTGTTGGCCTTCTTGGCCACCTGGGCACACTGCTGGCTCATGTTCAGCTGCTGTCAACCAACACCTCCACATCCTTTTCTGCTGGGCAGCTTTCCAGCTGCTCTTCCCCAAGCCTGTAGCACTGCATGGGGTTGTGTGACCAAAGTGTAGGGCTAGGCACTTCATCTTATTGAACCCCTTATTGACCTTATTGAACAGTTGGCCTCAGCCCATTGATCCAGCCTGTCCAGATCCCTCTGCAGAGCCTTCTTACCCTCCAACAAATCAACACTCCTGTCCAACTTTGCATTGTCTATGAACTTATTTATGGTGTGCATGATCCCCTTGTCCAGGTTATCAATGAAGATGTTAAATAGAACTGGCCCGAATACTGAGCCCTGAGGAACACCACTCATGACTGACAGACAGCTGAATTTAACTCCATTCACCACTGCTCTCTGGGCCCAGCCATCCAGCCAGTTTTTTACCCAGTGGAGAGTACATCTGTCCTAGCCATGGGAAGCCAGTTTCTCCAGGAGAATGCTGAGGGAAACAGTGTCAAAGACTTTACCAAAGTTCAGGTAGACAACATCCACAGCCTTTCCTTTGTCCACTAAGTGAATCATCTTGTCATAGAAGGAGATAAGGTCAGTCAATCAGGACCTGCCTTTCCTAAACCCATGCTGGCTGGGCCTGATCAACTGGTTGTCTTGTACATGTCACATGATGGCACTCAAGATGATCTGCTCCATGACCTTCCTTGGCACCAAGGTCAGGCTGACAGGCCTGTAGCTCTTTTTGACCCTTTGTATAGATGGGCATCACATTTGCTAATTTCCAGTCACCTGGGACCTACCTGGTTGACCAGGACAGCTGGTAAATGATTGAAAGCAGCTTGGTGAGCTCTCCCTCCAGCTCCCTTGGTACCCTTGGGTGAATCCCATCCGGCCCCGTGGACTTGTGCAGGTCTAAGTGGCACAGTAGTTCACTGACCATCCCCTCCTGGATTATGGGGGCTTTATTCTGTTCTCCATCTCTGTCTTCCAGCTCAGGGGGCTGGGTACCCTGAGGACAACTGGTTTTACTAAAGACTGAGGCAATGAAGACATTAAGTACCTCAGCCTTTTCCTCATGTTTTGTCATTGTTTCCCCCCCATCCAACAAAGGATGGAGATTCTCCTTGACCCTCCTTTTGTTGCTGATGTATTTGTAGAAAGACTTTTTGTTGTCTTTTACAGCAGTGGCCAGATTAAGTTCTAGCTGGGCTTTGGCCCTTCTAATTTTCTCCCTGCATGACCTCATGACATTCTTGTAGTCCTTCTGAGCTGCCTGACCCTTTTTCCAGAGGCGATAAACTCTTTTTCTTCCTAAGTGTGAGTCAAAGCTCTCTGTTCTGCCAGACCAGTCATCTGTGCTGGCTCATCTTTCAGCATGAGGACAGACTGTTCCTGCTCCTTTAAGATTTCCTTCTTAAAGCACGTCCAGCCTTCCTGGACTCCTTTGCCCTTCAGGACTGCCTCCCAAGGGACTCACTCAACCAGTCTCCTAAACAGGCCAAAGTCTGCCCTCTGGAAGTCCCAGGTGGCAGTTCTGCTGACCTCTCTCCTTATTTCTCTGAGAATTGAAAACTATAATTTCTTGATTGTTATGCCCAAGATGGCCTCTGACCTGTCCTTCTCTGTTTACAAACAGCAGGTCTAGCAGTGTAGCTCCTCTGGTTGGCTTACTCACCAGCTGTGTCAAGAAGTTATCTTCTACATGCTCCAGGAACCTCCTGGACTGTTTCCTCTCTGCTGCATTGTATTTCCAGCAGACATCTGGTAGGTTGAAGTCCCCCATGAGAACAAGAACCAGAGATCACAAGATTTCTCCCAGCTGCTTATAG
>VWZD01001902.1:33416-68101 GCA_013396695.1 Sakesphorus luctuosus | reverse complement strand
TAGTTCAAAAATTGCTGGTGACATAATAAACACTGATGAGGACAATCAAATAAAGTGTTCTGCTTCATTTAATGAGAGGGGTCTGTTCTGACCTTTTAATGCAGATATATGAAAGTTACAGTGCTTGCAAAATATGGGATGGGAGCCTAGCCAGTAGTGGCTGATAAAAAGATCTCAGTGTCATAGTGAACTCCAGTATTTCTGTGGCAAGGAAAAGGTGGTACTATCTGTGTAGCTATAGCATTATATAGGGTAAAACCACCATGAATTTAGTTTACTTCTGGTTTTTTTTAAAAGAAGTTTTAAAATCAGAATGGGAGTAGAAAAGAACCCTCAAAATTATTTTTTACTGAAGTTAGTGTTTTACAACTTAAGGACTCCATCTACTCAATTTATCAAATGACAAATTGAGTGGGGACTTGGTTCGAGTGTGTAAGCACCTTCATGGGAGAAACAGACTGGTTGCTGAAGGACTGTTTAATCCAGCAGAGAAAGGCATAGGATGGACTAATGGCTGTAAACTGAAAAATGCAAATTAATATGAGAAATTAGACATTATCTTTTGCCAGGGAGGCTGATCAATCATCAGGAAAATTACCAAGGTAACCTGCGTGATCTTCATCTCTCAGATGAAGACTAGGTAGGTGTCTTTCAGAAGATGTGTTTCAGCTAAACACAGTTGGAAGTTTAGTTAAAGAACAGAGGTCCTTGAGCTCAGCACAGGAAAGAGCAAATGAAATGTAGTGACTTGTGATGCTTGGAAGCTCAAAATGCTGTAATCTGAAGAGCCATGACACACACTTAAACTTTGGGACTTTATGAGTCAATAATAGTACTCATACTTGTAATTACATTTGCCCTTGCAATTGGTGTAGTAATACACTTCTTGAATTTTATGTTATGTCTGAAACTTAAGGGAGAGACACAGCTCAGGAAAGTGGGTTATGCTGTGGGAAAAAGAAACAGGATTTTGGGTCACAAGAAATAATCTACATATGATTCCAAGGCCCTGGAGAGATATGGCTTCTGTGTCAGATCTGGGGTGAGACTAGAAGACAGTTGATCAGAAGTAATTTTGTCATGTAAGGTTCCCTGGCATCTTATGGTGTGATGCTTCTCCCACAGCTTCTCCCTGGAAGAGGAACATAGTAACGTTTAAGCTTTTTGTGCTGCTCTTTTCTCAAATATGTCATTTTCATGGAGTCTCAGCACCTGCACCTGCCAAGTGGGACCTTTCTGCACCCTCTGATGGATGGGCAGATATAAGTCCATCACTTTCTGTCCTTTGTCTATAACTCAATTGACTATGACAATTCATCTTAAAAAAAAAAAAAAGGCTGCTTATAAAATATCTATATTCAGGCTTGAGATGAACATTTTTCAAAGATGTAAATTACACTCATTGAAACCTTGTGCACATCTTCTTCTCATTGACCTGCTCGCCATTTTTGTCTAATTAGCGTCATCTGTCTATCTATCTATCTATCTATCTATCTATCTATCTAAACATTTCTAAGTAAACATTAATTTCATGTATCCTGAAAACAACTGTGAGGAGATTAACCTTCTGTAACTGCAATAATTATGAAAGTGAGTTCACTTCTGTAGCTTCAGGATAGGGGNATAAAATAAAATAAAATAAAATAAAATAAAATAAAATAAAATAAAATAAAATAAAATAAAATAAAATAAAATAAAATAAAATAAAATGTTGTTGGTGTTTAACCTGTTTTCTGTCTCTCTGGTTTCACATGACAGTTTTGATCAGGGTAGCCAGGCAGAGTGGCTGGAAATTCCTAAAAAATTCCCCAACTGAGCATCCAGTTTAAATGCTGATACAAAAAATAAGATGTATTAAATTTTTATTCAGATGCTACTGGATAAGACAATAAAAGNCTATCTATCTATCTATCTAAACATTTCTAAGTAAACATTAATTTCATGTATCCTGAAAACAACTGTGAGGAGATTAACCTTCTGTAACTGCAATAATTATGAAAGTGAGTTCACTTCTGTAGCTTCAGGATAGGGGCACAGAAAAAAATCCTCACTGGGGCTTTTCTACAGAGAAGTTACCCCAGAGCTGTGGAGTGGACACTGAATCACAGTGATGTAAATCACATTTTACTCCTCTGCTTCCTCGGAGTATCTTCTCTGGGGTGCAGAAGAAGGTTCACATTTTTATTATCCCTACTGTAGTTTTCTTTCGCTCCTAACAAGGATGCAGAAACCCCCAAAACATCCTCTAACATACTTAGAACTACAGTATCATGAAGCTCTTTGCTCATTTTAGAAAAACTGAGTTACATATTTTCCTGATCGTTCTGTAACTGTTCTAAAATTAGAAGCTTATTGCACACAGCTGCAACACAGTGCTGTAGATTTTGTAATTTCCAAACGTATGTTCATAGTAGCTGTATCTGCTATTTAAAGGACTAATCAACTCTTACTATGCACATTTAGTTGCCTTAGCAAGCATTATTTTTTTCAATAGAGGTGGGAAAGAAGATATGCTATTAAAAAGACAATGTATTTTTTTTCTCATTGTTTAGATGAAAATAGTCATGTTAGTGTAAATTTTGTTATTTTAATTAATTTTTCTATACCACTCTTGAGGAAAAATCTCTTGATTATTCNACAAGGAGATTGTACAGAAATGAACCATTTCCTATGTACAGTTTTATTTCATGGCAACAACATCATGTTCCTTGGGTCAGATATGTGAAACTATTTCTCAAAGAAGCTGCATACATAATTGAGGCCCTTTGAAGGGTTCTCAGTTGAAGTTGCCAGGCTACATTCATTTCAAAAGCAGAGCCATTTGTTGTCAAATTTAAATTAACTCTCTCCGTACTGGGTATGTAGTTTGAAGCATCGCTTTGGAGATCGTATGTGCTGTCTGNTTTTCTGAGAATTTTTTTTTAATAGACCATTTTTTGTGTGTTGAACATTTTCCCATTCTGCTCTTTTTTCATATGACTTTGTGTTCCCAGCCTTCCCACCCCCATGATTACTGCAAAATCATATGCATAAAAAAATTAATTAATTTATGAAAGAAGCTTTCTGAGAACAAACTAAATAAAAATATGATGAAAACTTGTTCTTGCCAGCCTTCAAGGCATTAGGATTTTGATTCTTGTTCTCATATTAGTCTTCAGATGCTGTCAATGTCATTGCTCCCAGAATTAGTTGCTTACAGTTCATCCCAATAGGATTATTTGCATACTTACAGTCATGCAAGTGCAGAAGTGTTTGCAGAACCAGGCTGTTTAATAAGCAGCTATGCACTTGACTACAAGAGGATGGAATGAATAATGAGTCATCACCCCTCTGAGGGCAGTGTAGATCAGCTCCGTGGCTGTTGCTGTGGAACCTGGTCAGACACAAAAATTGCAAATGTCCTTTTCTCTTCAGTTTCCTCCCTCTTCCTCTCAGAAGAAGTGCGACATTTATTTTGTGTTCTGACCATTGTGGTTTCAGACAGAGAAGATTATGTGTGGTCTGGTTAATTACTTTTTCAATTTGACATCCTGGTGTATCAGTACAATTTTTGTAAAGGAAAGTCTCAAAAAATATTTCTTCTTGGATTATGCCTGGAGGACATCAGCAACACCAGAGCATTTCTAAAATGGAGAGTGTGGGCACTCAGAGCAGGAGAGCTAACTATGAGTCTGTACTTTTGGAGAAATGAATGTGCCTGTGCATCTCCCCACAAACATACATTTTATTTTAGAGAATGCTAACTGGGCACTGATTTTTTTGTGAGAATGATGCTCACTTCACTGTGAAGCAGAAGAGGAGTGGATTACATGTCAACCGATCAGCAAAGGCTTTAATCCTCATTTCTCTTGTAACTTTTGTAGTTTTCATGACTATGAATTTAATGCTTTTGCCTGAAGCATGACACACAACATCATTCTTCAATTACCACATCAACCAACTTCTCTCCTAACTTCCAACTTCTTGTATGAAGTACCTGATTCTCAAGATTAGTGCAAAGTTAATGAGGAACATTTAAAGTAAGAAAGTTTGTGTATATTATACATCAAGCTTTATCGCACAAACTCAGAGCAAATTGTTGCTTGCATATGTCATGTTTGGGTAGGATTTTATACTGTTTTGTATTTTAAAAAAAATTATCCTATGCAGAATTATTCTTTCACTAAATGTATGCCATAAATATGCAGGGTGACATATTACAGATGAGCTGATACCACAGTGAGAGAATCATATTTCCACACTGCCTAATTTCTTGCTGTATGTCTGCAGTGACCTGATGTTGCAAGACTTTAGTTGGCATCAATATTTTACACCTTCTACCTCCACAAAATAAAAGTCCCAACATACACAGCTCCCAGTCATGGCAATTATTTGCAGCCGACATCACTCTCCTCCCAGGGCTGGCTGCACTGACTTAAAATGGACTTCAGTGAGGTGGCAAAGATATCTGCCAGTGGCTAATTAAATTAAGGGCTCCATCTGGATTCATGCGTTTAACTCAGACTTTCCTTACATTTATGGATTCACTGTGGAACAATGTAATTATATAAATCTGTTGTCATATCTAAATTAAGGACACAGATACCATCCTTGACTATGTTGCATAAACCCACACATCTTCAATCAGTAGAAATATAAACCCATTTTAATGCTTTTAAAAAATAGCTTTTGCTTAATAAATAAGTTTGTTTTATCTGTGCCAAATACTTCTTCCATATTTATAAATATGGCCTCTGAAAACAGTCCTATTTTACTTCAGGTACAAAATACAAATTATCATCCTTAACTACTATTCTTTTGAGTTCTTACATAGATATTGATCTTTTAAGAGAATAAAAATATGTTGGCTGTTATTTTCTGCTGCCCATGCTTTGTGCTACATGCAGGGAATCCTTTGCCAGTAAAATTTGTAAGTAGTGTGTTCTGGGCATGCATACTACAGTATATTTTGTTAACACATACAGAGAAATATCCCAGTCTCCAAATCTCATCTATTGCAAGCTCTAAAAAATTATGAATGCTCCAGAGAGAACAATGACTGGGTTCATTGCAAAACTTGCATTACCAGTAATAATTGAGCAAAAAATAACTTCACATCATGAAAGTGTAAAGCTAAATAAAGAAATTAAATTATTTGTATCAAATCTGGCTATATTGGCTAAATATTTTCTACCCATTCTGAGAGAGAAAAACAGAAGGCAAACTGGCAATGAATAGAAAGAATAATGGTCAGTAGCATGTGTTGCATATTTTTTTAATGGAAAGTAACTGATCACATCTAAAATAAAAGTTGTTTATTCTTGTGTTTCACTGTCTGTGACAATCCTTACAATTTATCTGTGAAAAAGAAACTGTACATGCATTAGCATATGAATAGTTGACACATCAAATTGGTTGTACAATAACAGAGGGACATTTGCTATTGGTGTATGCACACAGACAAAGCAGCCCTTTCGAGGGGGGAGAGGGAAATAAAATAAAATAACATAAAATAAAATATAAAATAAAATAAAATAAAATAAAATAAAATAAANATTTCAAAAGCAGAGCCATTTGTTGTCAAATTTAAATTAACTCTCTCCGTACTGGGTATGTAGTTTGAAGCATCGCTTTGGAGATCGTATGTGCTGTCTGAAGGAGGAGGAGTGGTGCCTGCTTACTGACTGTAGTGGTGTTTTGCAAAGGATGAAAATCTTGTTTGTATTTAGGCTTGAAAAGCCATAATCTAACAAGAAGATAGATTTCTGAGGGATATATTTATGCTTTTTTTCTCTCTTAGAAGACACACTGATCTTTTTCCTCCTGTTCTTTTCTTTCCTTCTATTTTAAAAAATGTAATGATTTTAGTGTTAATTTGGGAATAAATTAACAAATCAATATTTGCTGATGCTTCTGAAAGCACACTGTGACTGCCTTAACCTTTTTTTTTTCTTTTTTTTTCTTTGCTTTTGCTTTGGATGAGGCTGCAAATGTTTAAACACATAGATTAGGAACCCAAAATATCTGTATTTTTCAGATCCATGTGGCCTGCACCAGCTGAGTGTGATTCCAAAGCCTGTACTTGCACTGGTTACAGGTGTAACTGCAATGTGACTTCTGTCACATTGAAGAGATACTGATAACAGAAAAGATTGCACGATTTTTTATTTTTTTTTTTTATTTCCTGAGCATCTCAGTGTGCCATGTGCTTTCCAAGCAGAGGAGAGATTTCTGTGCCCCAGGGAACTCACATGGCTGTTACTTACAGGACATGGGACATGGGTCTCTTAAGTAGCAAAGGACAGCTGATAAAAGCAAAGAACAAACAGCCAGACCCACAAACATCTATTCACCATATCAGCCTGCTTTCCCTGGGCTCATGTCCTTGCTGTGCTTGCTTTCAGTAAATACTGTTGCAGTTGAGTGCCAATAGCAAAATGTTTGTTGAAAGTAAATTCTGCTCTCTAGAAAGTTGGTGCCCATTCCTGGTGAAGATGTTGGACACACCTGAGCTGAGTAGGAACATATGTATGCTTGAAGGGAAGATGCTTTGGCTCAGATCCTTGAGGATTATTTCCCAACCTTCACTGAAATCAACCACCTTTGAGTAAAAACTAAAAGAACAAGTACAGCAGTTGATGACTTCTCCAGCCAAAGGCAACTGATGAATTAAGTGCAGGTTTTTAATATTGGTAGTGAAGTCACAGAGCAGGGATTTAAAAAAAAAAGTCCTAAAAGTTGCATTCTTAACTATCTGTGCTTTTACTTCTTGAAAAAGAAACTTAGGACATTTAATCTACATCCCTTCATCAGCGTAAGATGCTGATCTACTAAAATCAGGTCAAGCCTGTTGTAACTGTTGACAGGTGTACTGGTAAGACTGAATTTCATCTTTGTAGTCTCTTGGTGGAGAGAGGACTTTGTTTCAGTAAAGATTATGGCAATACTACCAAACACTCAGGTGCCAAATTCAAGTCACCTTTCTTCTAAAAAGGGAACAAATAGCATTTCATTATTCATATATGTAAAGATGTTATGCATATATTTAAGCAGTTAGGAGATGATTATCCCAAAATGTCTGCCACATTAGAGCATGCTTCCCTGTAGACCTGAAAAAGAAAACAAAAAGATTAATTGATTTAAAAAGTGAGGAGAGCAAAGCTACACAGCATACTATTTGCCCTTTGATTTTTCTAAAGGAATATATGTCCCTTCCGACTCAAAATACTCTGTGATTCTGTGATAACATGTACACAGCCTCATGCTGCCCTGGATATTATTCTAAAGCTACAAACTATTTGCTTATTTAAAGCCCTGTGCAGCTAACAATGCTACAGACCTAGTAAATCATGCCAAGCACTCTTTGAGAATCTTGTTTATTTACTGGTGGATGTGTATCCATGACAACACTGCAACATGCCAGAGCAGGGCCAGGTCTTGCTCCTGCAATATGAGATTAAAAGTAAGAGGCTAAATCTTATTAAATAGCAGATTTTCAAAAGACAAAACAGTTTATGGGATAGTATGATAGTTGTTCATGGTAATATATTTGTGCTATTTCCATGTTTTCATTAGTTTCCATCACGGATTATATATAAATAGAGCTGAATGGTGAACATATGTGGGAAGAGAAAACTTTGTAGTTCATCCTGGAGTTCATCAGCATCAAGGCTGAATTGTTAGGAATATCTGTTTTAAAGGGTATTACATTGGATCATGCTGTAATTTTTACCTTTTCTTGAAAAATGTTACAGGTTCTTTTATATTTTTGTTCTCATGCCAAATGTTTTGATGAGGAATGTTATATGATCAAGTGGATTAGTAATGTAATTGCCTATTTATATTTATAAATCTATGCATTCTCTCAGTGCATTTGTGTTTGCTGTGCCATTGATATGTTAGACCTATAAGACTGAGATGCGAATTATGTATATGTGGTGAAATTTAGACACGAAATGAAAATACAATTCTTTATAAGCCATTGGTTTTCTTACTGTTACTCTTGATTACATTACCATTTCCTTAAGGCAGGTTGAACACTTTTAAGGTTTAGGAAAGCACCTTGAAAAGTTATATCAGATTAATTCTGTGCAAGAAAATCTATGCAATAAAGTAAGAGTTAGTTTAGCAGTGGAGCAATGGGTTCCAGAAGAAAATTTATCTTACTCTAACATGCCCAAATTCTAGAACAGGTTTCCTAGCATTCACAGATTTAAATGACAAAAAACGTTGATTTAATATATCAATACCCAAGTATATTGTATTTTCCAGAAATACTAGTATTTAGTCTAATATCTAAAGAACAAGACTAATGTGTTACCTATGTCCTGATTAGAGGATAAAGAAAGTTTTCTGGTTTAGTGTTGTGTGTTACTTGTGTCTGTTAGTTGATTCACTAAAATTAGAGATGAAGTCCTGAAAAAATGAGTAAGCCTTAGCTGAGACTAGCCCACCATTGTATAATAAAAAACCTTGAGAATGAAGGTGTGGCAGCTCTGGAAATTATACAGAAAACACTTCTTGAGTAGCTGGCTTTCAGAGTAATAGCAAAACAAAATAGGTGTGTTTTGTTTTTCATAAAAAGGTAATAAATATAATGTCGTTTTTCTCATTTTCTATCCCATAGTGAACACGCTATAACTGGACAGCTCTGTATAAACAAAGCGGCAGTTGCTTTGCTGAATAGCTGCTTCTGAAAGTACCTGCTCCTCAGCTAGAAGAAACACACAAGTTTTGGTCTTCGATCATCATGCTTCTGGGTGACAGGGGATTACTTACACACCTGTTGTTCAGGTGTGTGCCTACACACACACATAAATCAAGCTGCGAATGAGGAAGGTGGGGAGGGGATATAATTGTTCTTAAGGCTGTCTGGGTTAGCATTTACTTAGTCTGTGACATCACAAAGAGCCTTGTGATAATGGCACTCATCTAAGCGACAGTAATTTCCATTTTCAGCACAAAAAGGAATGGAAGGCTGGATAAGTCTATTTTCTGGATAACTTAATGGTTTAACATCTTTTTTGTTAGAAAAACAATATTTCTCAAGATTGCTTCTTTGATGTCCATGCCAAACATCTATCCATCTGATGTGGAGACTTCCCTTTGCAATATTCTTCTTTTTCAGGTCAGAATTTGTAGACCATCTCCATTCTGCCATCTTCAAAATAATTCTAAGAAGCTCTTGTACAGAAATATCACAGAAAATTGCTTAAAAAAACCCCCAAACAATAAAAAAACAACAAACAAAATCCTCGTCAAAGGAGAGAGCTCTGTCATCCCCATAATACAAAAAGATAGGAATGGGATTGATCTCCTTTGAATAGTGTTAGTCACTCTGGTATTAGCATGTAAATATTTATACAACAGCATGTATTTTCAAGACGGGTAGTTTCATTAATCATTCATTTCTGATGATCCAACCCGCATAGTATAAGAGGAACTCGGTAATACTGTTGGGATATTTCCTGCCTTGATGCAGATTGATCAGGATTCAGCCAGAGTGGCAGACAGCATCTCTGTCTTCTTCCCATATCATCTGACCTTACTTCCATTGGGCATACGCCTTCCTTCATTGCCTTATTTCCAAGACAAGATTCTTGTTCAGCCTTCTGTCTCATCTGCTTGCCTTCCAATATTTTCAAAGTGCCTTCTCCTACGTCCTCAGGAGTGACTAGCACTTATGGACACCAGAACCTGCAAAATATTTTCCCAAGGGACCTTACTTAGTAATTCTCTGAGCAGCCTGAATTCTACTCTCCTCATGCTGAAGTTTTGCCAGCACTTTTCCTTCCATCAACAGAGATTTTAAACTTGATAGCTTCATAGTCACTGTGGCAAACTAGGCCACCAATCTTCACTTCACTCATGAGATCCATTCTGTTCACAAACAACAGACCAAGGTGGGGGTGGGAATCTTTCCAAGTCAGCTCCCTTAGGACCTGTTCCATAAAGTTGTCATCCAGATGTGTTAGGAATCTTCTGGCCTGGGTTTTACAAGCTGTGTCATGTTCCCAGTTAATTTCTGACAAGCTGAATTCTCCCATAAGGACAAGGGTAGTTCATTTGGAAGTGTCCCTTAGTTCTTCAAACAATAATTTTTCACTGTCATCATCCTGGCTGGGAGGTCTATGGTAGAGTCTCATGATTACATCTACAATATTTGTCCCTTGATTCTTGTCCAAGGCTCTCGGCTGTACCATATCCAACTGTGAGCTCCATACAGTCTAGCCCTTCCATTATTTAAAATGCCTCTTCTGCCCTGCATATTCCTCCTGAAGAGCCTGTAACAGGCAAACAGGGCACTCCAATAATAGGACTCAGCCCACCAGTGATGTCAAGCCTCTGGGACTGGGTGGACCAAAGCTTTGAGATCCTTTTGTTTGTTCCTTATGCTGTGTGCGTTGACGTAGAAACATTTCAGGTGTGGTACATTGAAACCAATACCTTGTGAAGCAGATTGAGAGATCCTGTTCGTAGTTGGTACCTCATGTTTTGGCACTCCATCCCATCACTTATCACTGGTGAGCCTGGTACTTTCCATTTCCCCCTTCCAAGCGACTTTAAAGCCCTATCAACAAGCCCTACCAGCTCCTGTGCTAAAAGTCTTTTTCTCCTCTGAGAAAGGTGCATCCCATCAGGCGCCAGTAGATCGGGTGTTGAATGGATAATCCCAAGGTACAAAAATCACACAATTTTTCCAATTACTCCAAACTCAGACTGACCTATTCATCCGATGGATCTGCCTACTCCTTGTTACTGGAAGGATGGAAGAAGTCAGTACCTGTGGTCCTGGTAATGATTTGACCGGTAATAAATATTACAAATACTAAATACTGGAATTTCTCAGTCTTATCAAAAGACAGAGAACAAACAAAATGTGTGAAATGGTGCATATTATTGTGTCTGACAACATCCCACTAAATAAATTGTTTTAAAATACTGCAGCTCATACTATGTATTCAAAAGGCAAGGCGAGGGAACACAACAATTTTTTTAACAGTATGTAGATGCTAATTTAGCTGGGGTTTGTATGTATGTCTGCAATATTTACATGTCATGAAAACACCAAAGAATTTTAAAACTTGGCTTAATAGTCGCAATTATGAAGTTGCAGATCTAGAACAAGTGTACAATCTCATATTAATAAGGAAAAGTGTAAACCAGTGATTTTTATGCTTACATTTTTTGTAGGATGATATTATTGAATGTGCTAGACAAAATCAATACCTTTTTAAAAATGTAGGATATTCATGTAAGTTTCACACTAAAATAGTCAGACCAAAAAAAAAAAATCAAAACAAAAAAACCCAAACAAACCCCCTCAAAGCAAACAAAAAACCAAAACAAAACCACAAAAAAACCAACCCTCAAAGCTAGGTTTCACCTTTCAAGAAGTTTCATAAGCACTTAGGGTATCTGCATTTAAATTCAGATCACTGCTGGTAAAATGCTATTTTTCCTTTTTCAAACCCTTAAAAGTAAAATACATGTAATTTTACTTTACATTCAACCTTTTTTTACAATGTTTTCCAAAATTTCTGCTCTGTTTGTATTCTCTTTTTTTTGTCACATAATATACAGAATTTCAGCAAGAAAAGCAATTTTTAAATTCAGAAGTAATTTTTTTTTACCTGATATTTTTCCTAACCTAAGTTTACATTTTGTAGTGACAGATACAGGAGAAATTTCAAGGTTCTTTTTTATGTTTTTAACTTGTATGATGGTATTTGCAGAGAGTGTCAGTGTAAATGGATGAGGATGTGACTCAATAAACTAGGATATAGGTGATTTTAAATAATTTTGACATATTAGTTACATTACTTTAAGTTAATAGAACAAAGTGTTTGAATCTAGTTGCCTAAAATGAGGAGTTAAAATGATCTCAGATCATTTCTAATCAGTCTAATTTTAAAATCAGCAGATTCCTGCCTCCTGCCATTTCCAGTGCATTTGTAGAACATATTAATCAATTAGTATTGATATTGTTTAATTGAGTGACCTATTTGCTATACTCTCACAAGAAAAATTACGTTGACCTGGACCTCTTATGAGATTGCATGTTTTCTTAAGCAGTTTAATTAGTATGGGCACTTTCACCAATAAACCAAATTTTATCTACATGAAAGTATTCTGAAGACTAGCTCATCACATTATTTTACAATAGTAAGTCTAAAATAGAGTAAATGATAAAGCTTGCATAGTTCTTCCAACTCACTGATTAAGTTCTAAAGAGTCAATACATCACCTGCAAGATCCAACATTGCCCCTAGAAGAAACTCAGTGAAGTAATTAATGATATTGATACAAATAAACAGCCAAGCACAGTCCTGTTCTTACAATTGTGACTTGGTCTAAGTTCAATGGAGTTTTTCTTGATTTACCTCACTCTGACACAAGGATTTGCAGATGGGTGACATGAAGATGTTATTTGTATTAGTCTGAAAATAAATATTAGGCTAAGCAAGTATAAAAAAATTTGTCTCTCAGACTCACAACATGCAGGTTACTGAGGTCCCTGGGCTATTTTTATGTCCTGTATGTGTGAAACGTATATATGAATATATTGTTTATAATGGGCTGTTCAAATACCTCGCATAATCTATTTAAAGCTATGGTTTTGCTCTACACCCGCCCATATCTTTTCTTGAATGCTCTGAAATATAATTATTTCATTTCATATTTTATAGGGGCAATGGAGTTTAGAACTGACTTGATGTACATTTGGCAGAAGGCCAAAGAAGATCTGAATCAATGTCCATACGTAAATGCCAAATACAAGAAAATAACAGTGACTTGATGAGATTTAATATCAATAAATTAGTTAAGGTTAGTGGAATGAATCCTTGATATTTTCTTATTAGTATAAATTAAAAAATATTTTATAGTATATTATAACAGTTGTAGCTTCTTCCAACTAGGTCTGTCCATCACAGCCCAGATTGAAACTTTGCTTTTCCTCCATATCATGGAGCCAAGCTGTTGAGGAAGGCTCATGACAGAAGACTGACAGATCTTGTTCAAAAACTTGTTCCTGCTGTTTTCTACAATTTCCTTTCTGTTTGTTTTTTTTGTTTTGTTTTGTTTTAATTAATCTTGGTGTTTCACAGTGGTGCAGCCATCCTATCAACCATACCTCAAAGTGGTTTTGGGTCCCAGCTTCACCTTGAGCTATGCCTAGCACAGCTGGTGCCAAACAATGTGAATTGTCTTCCTATACCATGTATGTAGAGGTCCTGGTGATGCCTCTTTCCTCCTCTACTCACTTCATGTCACATTTGGGTATTTTATGTGAAAGAGTCCCAGCAGCTGAGGCTTGATCTCACTTCTGACCCAAATTTCACTGTCTGAGCCCTTCTTTCTTCCTTATCTACTGCCCAAGCCACAGACGCTCCCTTCCCAGCCCAGAAAATCTGAACTACTTTATTCAGAGGACAGGTGCTGTGGGCTGAGGAAATCTCCAGCCCTGGGGCAGCAGAGGGCTAGGTCATGTCCTGAGTGGCTGCAGGAACAGATGAAGCTCAGTAAGGTAAAGTTGTGACATAAGCCTGTGTTTCCTGTGCTCCCATTGAATGACCAAAGAGAACACAGCAAACAGGTGGGACATACCTCTGACTCTTCTATTGGCTTTTGTGTTGTGTCCATGCACTGTGGGAGTGTCATGTTCAGTCCAGCCTATGCTTTCTTGAAGATTTCATGAGATGGACAAAGGTGAGAAAGCCCAAGAGACTGCAGATCATAGGATGGTTTAGACTTTCAAAGGTCATCTAGTCCAACTCGCCTGAAATGACCAGGGACATCTTCAAGTTGAGCAGGTTGCTTAAAGACCCATCCAACCTGACCTTGAATGTTTCCAAGGATGGGGCACTTGCCATCTCTCTGGGTACCTTTTGCCAGGGTCTCACCACAATCATAAAAAAAAAAAAAAAAGAAGAAGAAAACACCCTTTTTATGAAAAATGCAGTGGGACAATCTATAAGGAAGAAATACATACTGCTGTCTAGCTGAAACCAACTTAACATTTCCAAGACAAATCCTACACCACCTACTTGTTCTCTGCACTTGACTGGAGCTGTGTAAAGCTTCTCAAAAAGTCACCCAGTTTTGGAGTTGTGTATATTATTTTCTTTCCCTTCTAAGGCAAAAATACCGAAGATGCTAAAAGTGGTATAAACCTGCACCATAGTTCTGTAAGATGGGCCTTGAGAATATTTTCCACTAAAATCCTGCTGGTAGCAGAGTGGAACTTCCAAATCCTAATAAGATGCTAGAAAAACTAAATCACAGGTCTATCAACATGGTGTGAAATTGTGGAATATCAAGAGACAAAAGGTCCTGATTTCACTTTCACTCTCAGAATTAGAAGAATGTTCTTCTTGCCTCATTTTCCTGTGAGACTGATGGGTGTGATGTACAATGTTGGGTAGCCAGGAAAGACTGGCCCCATGATAGGAAGTCAAAATAGTCTCAGAGCAGTTCCAAGAAGAACTCACTTTTAACTGGACTTGAAATGGACCATAACTATACCTTTGAAATTTCAGCAGGCTGTATCAGATAAATCATTGAGAAGATCCACTAGTACTGAGGTATCCCTGCTCCTCTGGGGAGCAGCCTCAGAGAGAAACATCCCATTTAGTCTATGAGCTGTGCTGCCTGCATGCCTGACCACTGGCTACCTCTGCTATAGACCTGCTAACAAAACCCAGATTGATGCACTTGATCTATGCTGAGAATTGAATGATGCAGTAGAAGAGGCTGTTAGTTCTGCAAAAGCTACAATACAATTTCACATAGACACTTCCCATTCTGAAATATATTTGAACTAAATTAACTTCTGAATAAAAAATTTAGTGGAGAATTGAATTGATGGAACCAAAGTGTGGCATTCTGGATTCTCCTCCTTTTGCTAAAAAACAAAACAAACCAAAACAAACAAAATCAACAACAACAACAACAAACAAAAACAGAAACAAAAAATAAACACCAAAAAAGAAAAAACATTGTTCATTTCCACCCTCTTTTGTATATCCATTTTTAAGTATCAGTGTGACTGTCACAACCATTAGATAATGTTTTCCACATCTTAAACCTGATTCTCTTTCTTTTGCTTCTCTTAATATCTGAAGTGGAATGTGAGTTCATAAAGGTAACACTTTAAGCATGGATTATTTTGTTTTACTTCTGTGGAGAGAAGATGTTATCTAACTTGAAAGATGTTAATTTGGTTTGGGGGTGTTTGGTTTGGTTTGGGTATTTTAGCTGTGCTTCATAAAACCATTTAAGATGGATTACTGATAAATAGCAACCTACAGTTCTGGGTACATTGGAAACAATATCTAGCAACAAAAAAACCTTCATCTGTATCTGCACCATAGAATATTCTGAAAACAATAGCTGTGGGAAAACTGTATAGTGAGATGTGCATTTGCATTGCTTTGGGGACAGAGACAGTTCTGCATTTGGACAGCATATGGGATAAGNTGCTGGTAGCAGAGTGGAACTTCCAAATCCTAATAAGATGCTAGAAAAACTAAATCACAGGTCTATCAACATGGTGTGAAATTGTGGAATATCAAGAGACAAAAGGTCCTGATTTCACTTTCACTCTCAGAATTAGAAGAATGTTCTTCTTGCCTCATTTTCCTGTGAGACTGATGGGTGTGATGTACAATGTTGGGTAGCCAGGAAAGACTGGCCCCATGATAGGAAGTCAAAATAGTCTCAGAGCAGTTCCAAGAAGAACTCACTTTTAACTGGACTTGAAATGGACCATAACTATACCTTTGAAATTTCAGCAGGCTGTATCAGATAAATCATTGAGAAGATCCACTAGTACTGAGGTATCCCTGCTCCTCTGGGGAGCAGCCTCAGAGAGAAACATCCCATTTAGTCTATGAGCTGTGCTGCCTGCATGCCTGACCACTGGCTACCTCTGCTATAGACCTGCTAACAAAACCCAGATTGATGCACTTGATCTATGCTGAGAATTGAATGATGCAGTAGAAGAGGCTGTTAGTTCTGCAAAAGCTACAATACAATTTCACATAGACACTTCCCATTCTGAAATATATTTGAACTAAATTAACTTCTGAATAAAAAATTTAGTGGAGAATTGAATTGATGGAACCAAAGTGTGGCATTCTGGATTCTCCTCCTTTTGCTAAAAAACAAAACAAACCAAAACAAACAAAATCAACAACAACAACAACAAACAAAAACAGAAACAAAAAATAAACACCAAAAAAGAAAAAACATTGTTCATTTCCACCCTCTTTTGTATATCCATTTTTAAGTATCAGTGTGACTGTCACAACCATTAGATAATGTTTTCCACATCTTAAACCTGATTCTCTTTCTTTTGCTTCTCTTAATATCTGAAGTGGAATGTGAGTTCATAAAGGTAACACTTTAAGCATGGATTATTTTGTTTTACTTCTGTGGAGAGAAGATGTTATCTAACTTGAAAGATGTTAATTTGGTTTGGGGGTGTTTGGTTTGGTTTGGGTTTTTTTTCATCTTGAGGAGCATGTAAATGGTAAGGTGTNTAAAAATCTGACTCTCAGTAACTTTGACTCGGTCCCTTTCATTATTTACTTGTTGCACCACATACTGGAAATGCAGGTCTTCTATTACACTTTTACTCCCTTGCTTGCTTTTGCCACATGGACCATAACAGACAATTTAATGATGGTATTTGATTCTAAACAGATAAACTTCAGAAACAGGCCACTTTACAGTCACTCATAATTTTGCAATGGAAAGCAACAAGGAAAAGCTATAATCAGTATCTAAAGAATGATTTTTCTATTTTTTAATATTTATAAATTACATCTTAAACTTTAAAAAGTTTATTTCTATGAAATGTGGTTAGGCATGTTTCATTACAAATTTCTCTGAGAACTATCTATCTCCATCTTCTCTATCAAATGATTGTTTTTTCAAAACTTTTTACTCCATTTCTTAATCTCAGCAATATACTAAAGCTAAGATTCAATGAAAAAAACTTGAGTCAGTTCAACTAATTTTTATTTTTGTTGCTACTTTGGATTCATATTATAGAGTTTAACATTTTAGAAAACCTGTAGATCCTTTGCAGACAAAATCTTTTTCAACATTGCTTGAAACAAAGATTATAAAATGGAGTTACGAGATTAGTTCTCTGTGTGTGTGTGTGCATGTGTGTGAGTGTGTAACACAGTCCCTGATCATTTTACACGCCATGTTCTTCTGTCTGTTCATAACACTTTTTCCACCAATATAACTTAACATTTGACATAATTAATGTGTATGTCTTTTCCCAATTTACTAATAACATTAAGAATTCATGTTGCTTAAACACTTTTCTTTGGTTGGACTTCTAATAAAAATATTTAAATTATTTTAAATTGCCATTTCTAGGATTTTCAGAAAGTTAAGCTGATGAAAATGCTCCTCTTTTTGATATTGACCTATTTTAATCTGAGTATTATAGTGATGGCTAAAGTCTAAGGTCTGTGCAATAAAACCCTACAGAAATAGAAGAATTAAAATAGCCTATTTTTCAATAAAAGAATTTGGGGCCACAAAATATATGACCATAACATCTTCATCATTTTTTATAGAATAAATGGCTTTGAGAACTGTGAAGTTTTTTCAGTCATCTGAACTGTTCTGGAAAGAGTGTTCAAACCTATCTGTGGCAATGTTGGAATATGAGGTACCTTCTTTGCATCCAGGGCAGAGCTAAACTCTCCTCAGTGACCATCTCAGAGAGGAGTGAAGCAGCTTAGACTTTCAGTGGATATCAGTCCTGACAGCTTTGCTTTCTTCCCCTAAATTAATTGAGTAGAACTAACAGCTGGTGCCCTGAGCAGGTGCATTTAGCTGCAGATGCATCTACATTCCCATGTAAGGGAGTGTCGATATCAAACTGCAGGTAACTGTCCAAGAAAAGAGGAAAATCTGCTTATTGAGAACCATCCTACTCCTCATTAACTCCAGATATTTTTCTTGACCTCTAAACACTTGAGCTAATGTGAACACAGTGCTAAGCAAGGAATTAACTATGCTGGCTGAAGACCTGCTGTCTTGCTTCTGTTTTAGAAGAGAGAAGAGCATGAACTGAACTGGGACTGTAGCACCTACAGTCTCCTCAGAGGATCTTAGATGGGAACTCATTTAAACCTGATTGTTTGGAAATAATTCATGGGAAAGGTAAATCTGACTCCAGATTTGTAATGGATATTGCACAATAGAAAGCAAAAAGGCAAAAAGCACAAAATTTGGACCTTAAGTGTATGTATACAGTATTTGAAGGCAAAATTAGTCCCACTTTATCTAATAGAAATCAAGAAGAGAAATATCTGTGGACCTATAACACCAATCATCATCCAAGGGGGATGAAGGCAATGCCACCTATACCAAGCAATGTGCAAAGAAAAAAACCACAAATCATGCATTTCTGTATTTCTCTTTTCACTATTATGTGGGAAATGTAACAAGCACCAAGAAGATGTTCCATGAGGTGGCATCCTGGAGGTACTTTTTGAAGAGTACATTTGCAGAATTGTTTGATTGCTTAGAGCATGCAGGAAACTATAAACCTAACACAGCATTAGTGTTGAGTCTCAGAATTGCACTCAGCTCAGACATCATCCTTCCCCCTGGAATTACAAATAAATCTGGTATGGAATTACTTAATATGGAAATGTTCCTGTGCAATTTGCTTAGAAAAATGGCGTTTCCTACAGGCTGAACATTAAGAAGGTAAGACTTGACTCTGCTTAGTGATGTTAAAACAACTGCAGCCTGTCTTAAGACTGATGAAAAAGCTTTGTTTAAACAGCATAAAGCTGCAATTTAACCACATATCAGATCAGCTGGATCTTTATATTTTTGCCTTTTGATAGCAACTGTAGAATAGTTTACTTATAAACTGTCAGTATGCCAGTATTACAAGTGTCAATGTTGATTTTATTTAAAAGAAGCAGGTAAGTGGCTTTGCATGTTGATATGTTGGATTTCAGTGCTTACAGCTGGTCAATGTTCATCTCAGCTCCCAAATCTCAGAATACAACACACAGAATTAAATCTTTGGCCCAAATATTACTGAAAGAGAAAGAAATCATACCTATCTAATCACATTGGAATTGTCTGTGCTGCTGCAAGGGGTTTGGTTTTGTGTCAGTCTTGCTGCCATCAATTGACATCAATCAGATATCCTATAGAAAAAGCAAATGCTAGTTCTTCTTGTTATTAATAATATTATTATTCGCAGTTTTATATAATTCTTTAATTGTCTCTTAGCATTCTTCTACTTTTGTCACTAAGCTGATAAAAAAAATATAAACTCTGTTTGTTCTACACCTCTCATGGTGCTGCATGGGTGCTATACCTTGAGCTCCACAGAGAAATTCAGCAGGATGAGAAATGCAGGGAGGCAAATTCATTAGAGGGAAAAAAGCAGAAACATGAACAAACTTTAAAAAAACAGCTTTTGTGAAGTCCCCTTCCACTCCCCTCACATTTCTGTTTTGGTTTTGAAAGCTTAAGATCTCTCTGTGCAACCAAATTTTGTTTTCTGCTGGATCCTGCAATGAGAGACCTGCTCTATTTTAAAGGTTTTGTTAGAGAAATGGCAAACATTGATATTTGAACGACATAGAAGTCACCAACACCCATCCTCCTAGACTCCTCCAGGATCACAGATAAATTGTTTCAGCCAGCTGTCTAGCACCTCAAAGGTGAAATTCATCAACCTTGGTGACTTAAAAACAAGTAGAGTCATAGCATGGTTTGGGTAAGAAGGGACATAAAAGATCATCTAGTTCCTAGCCCCCTTCCATGGGAGGTTGCTCAAAGCCACATCCAACCTGGCCTTGAAAACTTCGAAGGATGGGGCATCCACAGCTTCCCTGGGCAACCTGTGCAAATGTCTTACCACCCTCACAGTAAAGAATTTCTTCCCAATATCTAGTTAAATCTGTTTTATTCCATTCCCTCTTGTCCTATCACACTATACTCTTGTCAGAAGTCCCTCTCCAGCTCTCTTGTAGCCCCTTTAGGTATTGGAAGTGTATCTAAAGTCTCCCCAAAGCCTTTGCTTCTCCAGGTTGAACAACTCCAACTCTCTCAGTCTGTTTTCACAGGAGAGGGAAACGAACTTAAATATTCCCTAACCTGCTCTTTTCCTGCAGTACCCAGAAAAAACATGACAACTGATTTCAGCCAGTTAACAACTGAAAACCAAATTAAACTATTTCACTGGATTTAATTTGTGTATCTTTTTATCCACTGAGCAATCAAATAAACTTTCCCTTTGTTCTCTGCCTCACTACTACTGCACTTACAGAACAGTCTCCAGACATGTTTTATCTTCCTGGTGAATTCTGAACTCAGTTTGCACTTTAAGGACCTGACAAAGAGATTCTGATGCATCATATCCAAGGTCCATCTGGCCTTTTCTCCTACCTCCAACCCAGGTTAATAGCAGATATTTAGAAAATAGCATAAGAAGTGGGCAAATGTGTATTAATTTTTTTTCAGCAACTTGTGGTTAAGGAACTTGCATATAATAGAGCTGGGGTGGGTTTGGTTTTTTTCTCCCCAGTGAATCGAAAGGTATTTTTGACTTACACAATATTCCTCAGTATGAAGTACGATAGCAAATCACACACTTTGAGAAATAATCTACCATCTATGAACCTATCCAATGTATTCTTACTAATTTATCAAATTTCTCTTTACAGTTCTTGATTCTTTTAGGCATTGTCAGTTTGCACTTCTCTGAGATGTGCCAGCTCCTATAACATCTTTACTCCTTTGTGTAGAGTTAACCCCATTGAAGCTTCCTTCATGCCTTTCACAAAAGATTTGAATTTGATGAGGCATCATTTTCCAACTCTCTTTCCACTTCTCTCAAAGCCCTGAATGAAAAGCAAAGTAAGGAAAATCAACAGCATTTATAATTGCAACTCAGCACTGAAAAAATAACCTTCACTTCCCTTTGAGAGTTACCCCCCATGTAAGTAGATAGCACTTGCTTTGCAATCAGAATGAGAGGTTTTTGCACTCAGATTGCATTTTGTAAATTGCTGATGAAGCTACAGGACAACAGACCAATAATTCATGCAAGTGAGGGCAATGGGTGCTGAACAGACACCTTGAATAAACTTAGAGATACCAGCTCAGGCTTTGATATTAATGAAGTCAACACAGATTAGTTAACCTAATAAAGAAAGAAATTATTCCATATTTAGCTCCATTATGCCATAAGAAGATATCTATGAGCAGCAAGCCAGTAGTGTAACACCAGCCCACTGAGCTGGGACTGAAGTGAAGCCACGTTTGGGGGGTCAGGCCCAGCTGTAGCCATCAGCCTGAGCTCAAGTCTTTCATAAAGGATGTTTGTAGATACTTTCTACATCTAGGATTTCCTTGAACATCCAGTAAAACAAAAGAAAAAGAAATACAAAAAGGACCATACTGTCATAACTATTTCCATATCCTCACCAGAAATAAGCAAGCAAACCCCAAAACAGCATGTCTTTTCTTCATTGATGCAAATCATTTATGCTCTGCATAACTAACTTTTTTCATTTCTATTATTCATTCCAGCTGAGTGGATTGCTTCCCTGGTCACATAAATATCTTCAAGTGGATAAAAACCACTTAGCTACACACCATACACTTCAGAAGGAATAATTAAGGAAATTCCTGTAATAGTTTATGGAGCTTGGTATCCTATGCTTATCATTTTAAAGAATAGACTTACCTGCTAAGTTTTGCATTACATACCACAACATCCGTCTATGTATGTTCACGTAGGTATTACTGAATTTATACACAAGGGCACACATGCCAGCAAAAGCATGTGTGTATATTTACATCTGCTCTTATGTTGTAAAAACACATGTTTTGAGAACTGGAAATAAAGAAGCTATGCAACTTTTTTCTTTTTTATTCCACAGTCCAAATAACGTCCCCATATTTGCACATTTGCAGGCATAGTTAATAGAGTTTAGACCCTTATGCTGGCATAAATCTGTAAAAATTTGTATTACCTAAGAGATAGGCATTATCAGCTATAGAGAGAGGCACCTCCAGAAGTAAAAGTTCAAAGAGGTGGGATAATTTATCACCAGGGAGTTACACAGCAAACTTAACACCTTACTTAAATTGGATGTCTCCCTTCAAGAAAGGTAAATTGAGATGAAATAATTTTTTTCCAACTACTTGATTGCTGTTAGTTGGCTCAGGAAGATCACCTCACTGTGCAAATAACTGGATGAAAAAAAAAAGAAAACAAACAACAAAGAGAAAGCCTGGTAAGACCACTTGTGCTCTGTCAAAAACAGAGAAATCCAGGGATAGATGGATTTTCAGTTTCCTATAATGTGCAAAGCTGCACACGACTCATGCACTACCAGCTTTCCTTTGTATTCAGCTATTGCCACATGCATATTCAGGCAAGTGAGCAAGAAGGTTTGTAGGCAAAAATACTACTTTTTGGTTTTAATGGGCATAAACATGAACCAACACAAATGAATGGAGGCATAAAAATGTACCCATTGCTGTTTGGCATCTTCAGAATTTCAGTCTTTGTGGAGGAAGTAGGAAAAGTATGGAGCTGTTGAAATATTATATAATATTTTCCTCCATCAAGAACAAATTTATTAACAAATATTTGAATATTCTTATTTTAAATAAATGACAGCCTTAATATTCTTAAATATATTTAAAAACCCACATTAGATGGAGCAATAAATAAAATGTGCAACTCAAATAAACACCCCTCTCTAACTCAATTTTAATGATGTCCAAACCTGCTTGATCTTTAATTCTTTTACACTCTTTCATGTGAGTGAGTCAAGAGAACACTCAAGTCTTTCTTTCCAAATGGTAGGAAAGCAAATTATAACCTCCTGTGAAGAATGACTGCCTATCAACAATATGACCCTTTGTTATATTTATCCAGAAAGCTTCAATTCCAAAGCTGTTGATCCTGCTCTTTTTATACATACTTCACATACTACAGAAAATAAAAACAACTAGGCCTTTACCTCATTCAACAATGAATTTTTAGGGGACGCAGCATTTAAAATATCTCACATATGAAAGAGAATTCTGTGTTTACAATCATTCATATTGCTACATAAAAATTAAGAAAACATTTCCTTTTTATCTAGGTATTTAGACTGTGCTCAACACTATGGGATCACCCTTAATGACTTCTCTTCCTTAGGGAAGAATATTGTCTAGTTGGTTCACAGTTATTTCTGAAAGTTAAGGATTGAAACAATGTGCAAATTTGATTTGCCCAAAAGCAGCAGAATCATAGCTTTGTTCATCTTTGGAAATTATTGTCTGAGTGATACTGCACATGTTCATGAAACTGAAGTCAGGTTCCATGGCCTTTGTGAAAATGTAACATAAAAATAGGTAGGAAATAAAAACACTGGTTTCACATGAGGCTGTGTATGTAACTATCTTCATCTTTAGCAGAGTATTCACAGTTTTTAGTAGGGTTTATCTTCAAAAGTGTCATCCAAGGCTTTCTTTTTTATTATTATTACTGGTAACAAACAAGTGGGAAGTGTTTTAGCTGTACATGCTGTATCTCCTGCTCCTTTGTGGACAGTTGCCAAAGGAATCTTGAACACGTAAACCAGCTGTGCCCTATTAGTAAGCTGTCAGATGGATGCAAGCCAGTCATTTTGAGCAAATGTCCACACTCTGTTCTTCACAGCAGAGTCTTGCATGCTCATTTTATGAGCAGATGTGTTATTGTAATCTCACATAATGCAGCTATTTAAGGAAAAAGGAAAACATAAAAGAATCACAGAAAAATATTTTTTAGTTGGAGTGGACTAGCAACATCCACTTCCATAATATAATGAAAATGATTTATGTGGCTCTAAGAAAGCATTTGAGGAAGAATGTCTTTTCAGTGTGATTTACTCAGGGACAGTGTCAGAAGAGATGGTTTCGGAGATGGCAAATCACAGTCTGTTTTGTCCTGCTGATTGTGACTGTCTCCCTTCTGATTTAAGCTGGAGCTCAGTGGCTGAATCCCACTTTGAAGCCTTTGCAGCCATGTTAGGGAGTCAGGTACAGCCAGATACCCCAGAGAGGCTCCTTGGCAGCACCAGACATCCGCAGTGAGGGAGGGGCCTGTCACCCCAGGCTGCCCTCGTCATTAACAGGCACTTTCAGAGCATGATTCATGTGGCGTATTTGAGATGCCTACCTTTGCATAAGAAGAATTATTGCTGAGAATTATGCCTGTGTTTGGCAAAATAATCCCCACACATGGTTTCCCTTTGCTGACACTGACAAGTTGCAAATGTAAAAGCCATCTATGAAATTCTGCATCTTCCAATATGATTAAATGCTTCATTCTTTAAGGATTGTCACTTGCCTGCTAGTTATGGTTTGGGCTTTGATCATGGTGATTTAGCTGCAGGTTTCAGTGGACCTTTTGTATCAAAAAATCAACTCTCCTTCCCTAAAGTAACTGAGTGCTTGAATGTCTTCAATCCAGCTATACATAGCAACTTCCATGAGAGCATCACTCAAATGTTCTTGTGGCATTTAGGATGGAAAATTGGACTATCTGTGCTACTAACGCATGTTAAAAATTATATATATACTTGTTACTATGAGTACATGTTGGACAATTTCATGCAAATATTTTGGTTTTATGCTAATACATAATATTTCATAACAGAAGAGAAAAATGCGGGGATGAGATGTTAATTCTGAAGTCTTTATACATTGCCCATCAGTGTTACAACGGCCCTTAAAATAAGTCAAGTATTCAAAACCAGGAAATTAGTTAAATAATTAACTGCAAACTTTATTTTGTTGATGATTGCAGACATCCATTTTGTTAGTGGGACTCCTTTCACATGGCAAAATTATTTTCCCTTGTTCTCTGACTATACAGAAAATGTATTTATATCAATAAAAAAAAGCTGGCTCAATAAACAAGAAAGCAGACACTATATTTTGGAGATGTTCATAAACACAGTTCAAAGAGGTGAACAAAACATAATATATTTACAAAAACATTTGTAATAACAGCTCACAAGCTTCACCGAATGTTTTATTCCTATTAGCTCAACTGCAATTTCTTTGTCACTTGGTATCTTAGTCAACTTATAAATCTCTCTTCCAGGCAGGAAACCTATTCTATTTTGCCATCATCCTTTCACATTAACCAAGCATCTTCTGCTGCTGTACTTGAGGAGTAAAATCTAAGGATCTTTTAAAACACTTCAATATTTTTTAATTCAACACCACTGTATAATAAAATTAAAATCCTGCACCTTATATTACTTGATGAGTCTTATAAAAATTGTGAGTTTGTTTGTTTGAGGGAGAGTGGGTTTAATGACTGATTCTTATAGAATACCTTTGGGAGAGCAAGATCAAAGCAGAGCAGAGATGTCTGCTAGAAGGTGATAATTCAGGTAAACACATTCAAGGGTAAAAATGCAAATGGGGAACTGTGATTGACTTTTCTTCTATATAAAGTTTATTTTCCCAGCCAAAGCAACAACAATTTCAAACTAATTCCAGATCAGCTATAAAATAAATTGAAATGCCTTTAAGTCAACAAGTTTACATGTTTTTTTTAACTTAACCTAGATCTCATATGGTAAAACACTGTTCAAAGGTTTCATCTTATCAGCTTTCTGTTGTGCTCCAGAAACATGACAAAGAGCTGAAAAGAAATTAGCCCAGCTGTAAATGTCTCCAAAATAATTAAAAGTGCACAAAAACATACCACTGCTGTTCCATACACAACAGCATCTCTGACTCTGAGTGTATTGTGCATCTTCTAATTGTGATCTATCCTCACAATTAAACTTTTTAATCAGTAAAATCCCCTGCCTCAGAGTTCAAAATTGATGAATTACAAAAATTCTGCAGAACTGACACAATCCTGCACAGAGGAAGGTCTGCCTGAATGCTTGCAGGGTGTTGGAAGCAGGAAGATTCCCTGATGGCACACATACAAACTGGGGAAGTTCCCTACCTCTGCAGACTTTACAAGATAATTTAAAGCAGAATGTGCCACAGGACATGACATCACCCAGAAAAAGGGGAGGAAGGACTGCAGGTAAAAAAGAATACTGCAGCATCATTTGCTGTTTTCACACCGTCCTTGGTTTTCCCCTGCTATTGCAGTGCATCTCCCTTCTGGACAACTCTGGAGTTATCTTAAAGTTCTTATTTAATTTCTGAGGAGATATGGCTGAAACTGCATTAGGCCCAATGCTGTAAATCCCAAGCAAGCCCTGTGCAGCTTGCAAGTGCCTTCGATAGGTGCTACTTCATCATGTGACATCCTCCATGGAGCCTACAGCAACATAAAATAACAAGCAATAACAATGCTACTATTAATTACCATTAATAATAATAACTCCCAGAAACATTAATATTTCCTCCAAAACCAGTATTCTCTCTGGATAAGAGTGCATTAGCACAAGGAAATGTCAAATAGCCCAATTCAAGCACTTTCAGAAAACTGACATAAAATTGAGATTGTAATAGTATAAATAGAGAGTGAAATTACACTCCGACAGAGAAAAGAGAGATATCGAGAGACACAGAGGCAGAGTTACAGACAGCCAGACATCCGTTACATGTCTGTGCTGAAACACCCCTATTCACAATAGAAGACACATCTACCCACAGTGTCACAGAAAACACATTATACTAATGTTCATTTATAGCAAACATCAGGGACTGTCATCCCTACTTTTCCATCCAGAGTTAATTTCCCCTAGAAGGTATGGGAAGCTGCTGTGGGAGGCGCCCCAGCCAGGGGGACCAGGTCCAGGCAGGGTGTGATGTCTAGGCATGGAATGATGCTGTACCCCCATACACACACCTAAGGAAATCACATTTGACAAGAGCAAGAACCAACACATCAAAACTAACATGGCTGACATTTTGGATCTGACCCACACGCTCTTGCTGTTTTGTTGGTGAGGGTTTTCTTTTCTTTTTTTCTTTTTTTTCCTTTTCTCTCTTCTTTTCTTTTTTCTTTTTCTTTTTTCCCCTTGCTTGTTGTTACATTTGTTAATTTAGTGAAGAAATGTGGCAATGAAATTTAGGATGGGTAAGCAAGTGTAGATGCTTTTCAGCTATAGGTGCCCTTTTTGTCTTCTGCCCCAGTGGAGAAGAGAGACTGAGCACGGAGAACAGCTTGGAGTTAGAAAAATATCATTAGTGAAGTAGCTTTTTATTTTAGTAGATTTTGACTCAAACCCCCACGTTTTAGAATAATTCAAAAAAATGAAAGGTATATTTATCTGAGTAATTTCACTGATCTAGTGCATAGTCCAATGCTATGAACAGCTGTATCAGGGCAATTAAGAGTAATGGGGAACCTCACAATGAAACTTTGCGAGCTGGCTTGGTTGTCAGACAGGAGATAATGGGGCAGGTGGAAGGGCTCAACTGGTGTCCAGGATTGTGAAAGAGCAAGTGAAAGGAAGAAGATGGTGAGGAAAGACACAGTACACTAACTTTCCTACTGAGCCATTAAATGGTCTACAAAAAGAGATGAAGAATAGTATCTGTCTGTGACAGACGTTACAGAGTTTTTTTCAGTATATTCTTTTAAGTTATAATCAAGTCCAGTTTCAACCAGCCATCTCCTTGATTAATTGCTGAATTATGACCCTGGTGGAATGGAGAGTCTATTGGTAAGCAACTTATGTGTTTTTTAAGAAAGTGCTATACGGTATGTAGGATCTGTATAATCATGCACTTGAAATTACAGCTTGTTGAAGTACACAGAAAAATGTAAAAAAGAAAATTATGGAAAAACTTTGGCTGTGATATAACTCACTAGGAAAAGAGATCATGAGATCATTCTCAATGATTTTTAAAGAGTCTTGGTAATCTGAAGAGGTCACAGTTGACTGGAAGTGGGTAAATGTCCCAATCTTCAAGAAGGGTAAGAAGGATGACTCTGGAATGACAGGCCTGTCAATCTCCCTGCAATGACTGGTAAAATTCTGGAGATTATCCTGGAAGTTACTGGAAAGAATATGGAAGCCAGTTCAGGAACTGGTCACAGTCATCACAGGTTCATGAGGGAAAAGTCCTGCCTGGCAAACTTAATTTCCTTCTAAGACAAAGTTCTCCACCCAGATGACCAAGGAAAGCCAGTTGATGTAATATTTTTTGATTTCAGTAAAGCTTTTGATACTGTCTCTTCTAGCATCCTTCTGGACAAAATGTCAAGCACGCAGCTGGACCAACACCTTACATGATTGGTGAGCAAGTGGCTCACAGGACAGGTGCAAAGAGGGAATAGGGTGGCATCAGGCTGGTGGCTAGTCACCAGTGGGGCTCTGCAGGGCTCCATCTTAGGGCCAGTGCTCTCCAGTGTCTTCACAAAGGACTTGAATACAGGACTCAAAGGTATACTATTTGCTGACTACACTAAGTTGAGAGGAGCTGTTGAATCCATTGAAAGCAGAGAGTCCCTGTAGAGGGAGGGCCAAGCAAAAGGGCAGAACCCAAAACATCACTGATGTGCAGTGTGGCACAGAGGTGTGTCAGGTGACAGGGACCAAGAGCTGTCCCAGTGGGAAGATGACAGAGACCAAGAGCTACCCAAGGAGAAGACAACAATGGCAAAGAGCTGTCACACGAGAACTGGGAACATTTCACCATCCACACCCTCTGTGTCAAATCTTTGTGCCCAGAGCTCTTGCAGGATCCTCACCCTTGTCACCAGGAGAGTTTCAGCTGTCCCAGCAATGTGGGCAGGGAGGTGGCAGGAAAGGGAGACAGTGACCTGCACAGCATCCCCCCTGCTCCTGCAGGTCCCACAGATGCTCCTCCCACCCACAGCCGTCCATCTTCAGAGGAAGCTCAGGGCTCTGCATAGGGCAGGGCTGGTGCTACAGCTTTGAAGGATTGCCAGCACCTGGCAGGTCCCCAGAGGTGGTGGTTGGCCCTGATCCTGCACAGCATCCTGACAAACGGGTATGGGGTGGCACACATGGGATGAGTACAAGGATAACATCCCAGGCACTCAGCTGCCCTGAGGGCATCGCACTGCCTGACAATGCTTGGGCACACTCCAGTTGGGCACAAATTATTGAACTTCAACGTGGTCATTCTTTGAATGAAAGGATGCCTTCCGCTCCCCAAATTGATGGTTTAATGTATGCAATATAACTTGGTAAGGTTGGAAAATCACAGTGGTTTCTTGTGGCCACAGTGTCTGTTGAGCTCAAACAGTAATTTTCCAAACAAAACATCTCTATTTGAACACCCAAATGTTGACGCATATGTCAAAAAAGACTAAGAATTGTATGTCCTCACGAAACACAAACAGTTCTCCAATAGAGAAGTTCACTTTCACTTCAGTCAAGTCTGCTTTTCAATCAAATGTCATGAACGTTATTTTGCACTCAGTCACAATATATGTATGAGGTCTTTTTTACAACTATTTGCTCTCACATAGTTTTGCAATTCCTGCATTTTTAAATTTATGCTCTATGATAGGCCCTGAACTGAAATGTTCTTTAAGGTGTTACTGATGGCTTTGGACAGTCATACACAGCTGTGAGTTGCAAGTCTGTCTAGGGTTGAGCTGGCAAACTGACAACTGCTCAAGTACAGAGAAAAGGTTCTTCCTCTCTCCAATCAGCTAAAGGGAGAAGAAAGAGGGAGAGAGGAAAAAAACTTTAAAAGCTTGGTTTATGCTGAAACTTACTACATGTATTTATACAGAAAAGAGAAAATTAAAAGAAAACTACAATATAACACACACACAAGTTATATATAACTTCTTACTCTTTAATTAATACAAAGTGTATTACTCTAGGTTCATAAGCACTCCAAAGCCAAAAGACACTCAGCAAGAAACAGAAAGAGTAACAACAAAATATTTCTACTTCCCTGAACTCAAACAAACTGCAAACAGCAGCAACAGCACAAGCTCTTATTGAAATGATGTAAGATGGAGTAGAATAAAATACTATTAGCTAGAAAAAGTCAGCTGTCAGCTAGCCTGGCTCAGCTCAAGGCAGCTGACAATTTCAGGCCTAAATCTGAGTTTTAAAGCTTAAATTTAGGCCTACTTGGCTAAACTTATAAGAGAGTCTAACGTCCTTCAGCCTGGAGCTTGGGGTTGCAAGCTGCAGGCTGTGATCTCAAACTTTTACTACCCTTGCTCTGAAGGGGAAGGAAAGGAACTAAAAGAAACTTGATGAAAAAAGGCAAACAGGTTTGAGAGGATAAACCAAGAGGATCTCACAGGAGGCTGTGAAAACCTATGAGAGAAAACTGGCTGAAGAAAACCAAAGAACAGGAACAAATAACTCCTCTTTAATATTTACTAGCAAAAAATATTGCTTCGATAAAAGGAAGTGAGAGAAGGACCCTAGATATTTTCTGAAATACACAGAATATATAATGCAGCCTCAAATACTGATTTTATTCATGTAAAAGTGACTGGTCATGTTACACACAACTTTCTCTATGATAAGGCAGTTCCCTGCAGATGAGCATCAGTAAAATGTTTATACCATAGTTCTGCATCCTACATGCTGGAGAAGCAATATGCACATACTAGAAAAAAAAAAAAAACAAACTTCAATGGTGTGTAAGACAGTCTTAAATGATTACATAGATGCAATTTTTTTCTGCCTCTGCCTGCACAGACAAGTTCCCTAAATAATTATCAACCAAAATACAGCAGGCTTAGCAATATCAAAAAACCAAACATAGCTTTTCTGGCTATGAATAGACTGTCTGGAGAGTCCAACCATGGGCTTTTTAGAGGCTAGAAGCACATTATGAATCCCTTTAGAAAAATCCCTTTTATACAGACATAAATCTCCCACTTTTATTGTCAGTTAAGGTGGCAGTTACTAAAATCATTATATCTTTGGATATGTGAAAAATCTGCAACCCACAGAAGAAATTTGTTTCCTCATCATGCACAAGCATCACTCACATGTGTGGGAAAGGGAGAATTTCCTCATTTTGAAGTGGTGAAGTTTTGAGGGTTTTTTAACCAGTCCTTGAAGAGATGGATCTAGTTAGTGGAAACGTTAGGTGAGATAGATGCTTATTTCTTGTTTTTTAAAGAAAACTTATTTTTAAGGGTTTTTGAAAAATGCATTTTACCTGTTTATCTATTAACTTCTGTATCTCAAATGAAGCTATGAAGACTGCAAGATGGGATTTCCCCATCAATGAGGATTACTTTTAACTGATAGTTAAAAACATATCTCAACTATGTGCTGGTTAAAATGCCCCACACTGTCTGCAAAAATCAGGGCAGTGCGGCTAAAAGCCTTGGGGTCAGGAATGGCAAATATCATATGATGGTCAAGCTGTGCAGAGCCAGGATGTAAATGTCCTTCTCTGGGCTTTATCTGAAGCATCTGTTTAGCACCACTGACTCTCCAGGTGGTCAAGAATTTTTCTTAAACTTGACCAAGTCCTCAAATACCTATCTTGAAACAGAGATGCTTTCCTGAGTTGAAGTCCTCACCTATTAAAGTAAACCGTGACCGTATTGCAAAAATATGTGGATGGGAAGCTGTTTATCATGTATTCTGAATTACCTTCTGCCTCCCCAGGATTAACATAATTCATTAGTCACTTCTTTTCTGCAGATTAAGGGAAGAAAGAAGATCAAACTGCAGTCTAATGAATTAGTAATGCAAACGTTTGAATATTGATTATTTCTTATCAGAGAACAAACAAACTAACAGTTCTGAGGACCTGTCTATACATTCCTTCTACTGCAGTGTAGACAATAAAACTAGGAGCCATTGTTTCTCTGAAAAAAAAAAGAAAAAAGAAAAAAAAAGGTAAAAGCTTCTTCTCACACAGAGGCACAGAAGTTTTGCCAGAAGGTACTGACCAAGGCAGCTGTAAGAACTGAACTTATCTCTGCTCCTTCCACCCATGTTCCTCCTTTGGAATACCACATAGGCTCCCGTGGTCACTGTCTTACACAGAAAAATCATGACTAAAGTGTTCATCTCTCTGCAAATTCAGGTTTATTACCTACATTCTGGTAGTCTTTTTTCACCTTCTGGTTAGTTGCCCTTTTTAAAGGGCATAGGAATTGGCCTTTTGTAACCTCTTTTTAAAGTGGATTAAACTCAACAGAGCAGAATGCATAACTGAGAAAATATTTTTTTTAATGGTTCCCAAGATAACCACAAAACAACAATTAAACAAACAAACAAAAAGGGCTACCCTGTAAAATGTATATTTGGATTCTATACATTTAGAACAATATTATTGTGCTGGTTTAGAGGTAAACCAGCAGGAGAAATGGCTCAACATGAGAGAGATTATAAGTCAGAGCTACAATTTAATAATAATAATAATACAGTAAATACACTGACACAAAGGGAAATTGCTTTCAACTCCTAAAACCCAGCAGTATAACCCAGTGCCCTGGGGTTCAAACCCAAAGGGGTTTGTTAGCCCTTGTGTGAGACCTGCGTGGTTCCCCCAAGTCCAAAGCAAAAGGAAGTGAAAAACACCTGTTTGTGCAGGTGATGGCTGTAGTCTGGTTGAGAATGGTGGTCTCCTCCTGTCAAGGTCCTGCTGCTCCTCTGGGTCCAACCAGAGGTTCCTGAGGTCTTCTTACCCATCCCTTATGTACCCTCAGGGAGCACCCAGTCCCTCCCCCAGGGCGGGGACTCACACAATGGGTGATTAACTCTGTGAGTCATGGGGTATTTTTGAACTGTTGATGGCCCATTTGCAGCTACGCCCCCTCAGGCTGGGAGTGGAGGTGCTAACGACTCCCTGGGAAGCTGCTGCAAATGGGCCATTGACCTTGGGAATGAATAGAGGGGGTAGAATACACAGCTTTGATCACCCACACACAGTGACAACTGGTCCCACCTGCTGAACTAGGACAATTATCTATCTCATTCATCACAACTAGGAAACTGAAAACCAAAATTCTTTGTGACAAATTCATTGTAATTCAATTTTCTTTTCTTTTGTTCACATGCATGCATATTTAAGTATCTATTACCAATCTTAATATATTAATTTTATACGCAAAGCTAACCAGAATTAAACACAATCACAGGTACAAAAGGGAAATATGAAGTTTACAAGCATGCGATGCACTCTACAGTTGGTGTAGGGGTCAATGTTTTTTGTAAACAAGAATAACCTAGGGAAATCTTTGTTGTCTACCTAAATCAGAAATTTTCTGTTACTAGTCTAGAGAAACGTATGTTTAAAATTTTTCAGATAAAGTATAAACCAACCAAACTAAGAAAACATTTCTTTTCCTTCTTCTGGAAAAAGACTGTTAAAATTTGGTAAAAATAATCACCTTCAACTCATCTGTAACCCATGTCAAATGACATGATACCCATTCATAGTCTCCCATTATATTAGATATCCCAACTATTCACATTAAAGAAACGACTTGAGTTCAGTGCAGCACAGAGAGTAAAAATGGTGGGACAAATTCAGTTCTGACTTAGCAAATGTGGTTATTTTGATTTGCTATCTGATGAACAACTCATTTTAATTTGCTTCACCACCTTTATCATTATGCAACTCTACCAGCTTTAATAGAACTAAGCCAACTTTAGGTCAGTGTGATAAGGATCAGACTCAGGATCAAATAATCAATGTTTGGTGTAGGATTTATAGATAAAAATCTGAATTTCTTTCACCACAGAGGAAAAAAAATATTTTGCCATAAGGTCTCCAACACAAATTAAATTCTAGTTCCAAACAATCAAACTGATAAACTACGTTACTCTCTTAAATAAATGTAGACAAAAGTGAGCATTCTGTCTTAAGGAGAAGGAAGGAGATAGAGAGAAAAAGTTATTTCCTTTAGGAGATCTAAACATTATGTGGAAAACAAGAAAAAAATCTTAAATGGTAGTGTGATCCCCAAATCAAAAATTTTCAGTAATACTGTGCCCATAGCAGATAGGTCACAAACATGTAAATCATTTTATCTATAAAATACTGAAGAAGAAATTGATTTAAATAATTTTATTCTAACTTAAGCGAACAGTGATTGAAAAAAACAGAATTGCAATGGACTAGGGGTCTGGCTTGTTAAAACTCTTATCACCTGTGCTGATGTGAAAAGATTGTTTCAGGATGAGCAAGAGGAAGGAAAGAAATAGAGGAAGAAAGGAGAAGCAACTGCTGCTGGGTGATGAGGAAGAGAATGGCTTTGCATCATGCCTGCTCTCATAGCTTCAGCTTTGCCCCATAAAGCATCACCATATGGATAGGATCACATTGTACACACCCCTCAACTCAGATTAATGCTTGGAAAGTTTTCTGTTTTTTATTAACACAATTCTTGCTAGTGTAGGTTTTCTGAGCAATTAGTGTTATACTTATTGCTATGATATCATTCTTGAGGTCTGTGTTATCTTTTCTTAATTACAGTCACAGTTGGACACTTGATTGTATACTGATGGGTACCCTCATCTGCAAATAGCCATTATGCTTCAAGCAGGTGTGATAGGGTTCATGGAGTAGGAAACCACCAGGTCAGGGAAAGGGGNCCAACCAACCAAAAAAAAAAACCCTACTAAATTTCTAATCAGAATGGAAGTAATTTGACTGTCAGTCAAAATATAATTATTTTAATTAAGAATCTAAATTTTCTTTTTTTAAATACAAAAATAAACTTTTGTGTGGGCACAAAGTAAAGTCGACTTCTCCTG
>VWZD01001900.1:279-29805 GCA_013396695.1 Sakesphorus luctuosus | reverse complement strand
CACGGAATGGCTTGGGTTGGAGGAGACCCTTAAGATTATCTCACTCCAACCCCCTGCCATGGACATTTTCCACTAAATCAGGTTTCTCAAAGCCTTGTCCAGCCTGGCCTTGAGCACTTCCATGGGTGGGATATCCACTGCTTCTCTGGTCAAAAGTATTTCCATACAGGATCCCTTGTGAGTGTGCTTATCTCATTTTTGTGAATATGCATAATTTATATGAAGCCATTTGTAAGGCAAAACAGAAGGTGGATCAAGCCAAGAGCAGATCCCTGAGAGGCTGTGATTTAAATACATATAGGACAGGGTGCTTACAGAATTGGGGTAANATTCTCCAACAGGGTAAGGGTCTTGATCCAAGTGGGTTTTTCTTTTGGGGAGGTTTTTTCTTTTTTGGGAGTTTTAGGGGAATGTCACTAAAAAAGGAATAGGTATGGCCTATGCTTTATGAAACTACTTGCTTTATGAAACTACTTTCACTGGGGTTATTTTAAATCACTGCTGCTGCTCTAAACTCTGAGTTTTACAGATTAAGTTGTCGGGCTCATCACAAATAAATAAAGGTGGGAAGTGTGCATGTGTGTATGTAAGATCCCTTTCCAGGCAGGCTGCAAAATGTTACTTGGTGAGTATTTGGTGGTTTTCAATTTAAAAAAAAAAGAAAAAAAAACGATGCTGGGGTGGAGGACAGAAGGAGGAAATGGAAATACTTTGTTATACATGCGGCAGGCAATTCCTGGTATTTATGTAGTTGTAAAGCATAATTTCTCCTAGGAAATCTTCAGTGCAACTTTTGAAAAATGTCCTTGTGTGGCTATATGTGCCTTTTTCAGGTACAACAACATAAATCCATTTCTCTGTTCTCTTCTCTAATGATTTCTTGGGCAGAGAAAATAACCCAGCAGAAAATATGACACCATGCTGAAAAATTGTCTGCCTTCTACAGTTCTCTGTCTGGAAAATAAATCAGGTAGAAAGGAAAGCAGTAAATCAGGAACAGTGGGGACTTTAAAAAATTAAGTTAGTGTTAATTTAGTTAAGAAGACTACAGAAATGATCTTTCCTTTTCCATTAATTTCTTCCATGATCTATTAAATTACATTTTTTTAACTTCCATCACTCATCTGGAAAACGGAAAATCAAAAGAAAGAGGTAAAAATATTGCCACAGAGGTTGAATGATGTTAGCATAGGGATAATGTAACCTGGTTTTCAATTACATGAAACCCCTGAATGTGTGTGTTGATACAGAAATGTGTGTGTGTATCAGGTTTAGAAGCAGATCACTTTTTCGGGTATTTGTGTTACTGTTCTCATTCTGCCCTAGTCCTATGGATGGGAACTGGAAATAGAGTCTGTTCCTGCACACTGGGGCTTTGATTCTCCTGCTGCAGTAGATAAATAAATCCTCTTAAGGCTGATGGCAATCTACTGATGTCTTGTTGGGGGAAAAGTTCAAGTTTCTGTTTGTTACCTAAAGAAGGGTTGATGATCGGAGTTCACATATGAGGATGACTAAAGAGATTATTTTAGTTCCCTCATGTACAGATTTAAACTTATTTTTATTAGTCCAAGTTCTTTTTTGTTCCAAAGGTGGTAGAACAGCCTGTCTTGACTGCTGTCACAATAAAGCAGCCTGGGAAGAGCCTTTGATTTCCTTTAAAGGAGAAGATGGAACAAAGTGGTCTGTTGTCTCTGGAGGGATGGGAAATGTCAACTGATGCTTTGCAAGATATATTTATTTAATCTAAATTAGTACTTCAGATTAGAAGCAAGCAAGATATATTTATTTAATCTAAATTAGTACTTCAGATTAGAAGCAAGTACTGCCCTAGCTTAAAAACAGTATAATGTTTATAAAGGAGGTTCAAAACATGTTTATAAAACTGGTGCTGTCAAAACAGGTCAGCCAGGAGATAAATTTATTCTGCAGATGCTTCTTATAGCCCTGTCACCCAACCCATTTACCTTTCTGGTCCAAGCTTTACTAAATCTGAAACAATCACTGAAATCCTTTCCTCCCCTCCTCCAAAGTATGTAAGAACTGAGCCTATGAGACACAATGGGAATTTGTGCTTTTAACTGCCTCCAAGCCCCTGATCTCATTTCAGGAGAGATTTTGCTGACCTTGCCCCGGGAAGCACCAGGGTGTCCACAGCCATGCGCTTCTTGGAAGCACAAAGCACTGCTCCACATCACTGGGGACAGAGGCATCTCAAATTTATAATTTTCACTGCATAAACTGGCTTGGAGTCTCCTAAAGAGGAACATATTAAATTCACAGCATTTTAAATAAATCACAGAATCACAGACTATTCTGAGTTGGAAGGGACCCACAAGGATCATCGAGTCCAACTCAAGTCAAGGGCCCATACAGTGGATTGAACCCATGACCTTGGCATTATTACAACCAAGTTTTCGCCAACTGAGCTAATATCAGGCTCATTTTAAATAAATAAATACAGTTGAGTAGTGGTGATTTAATTAAAACTTGAGACACTGTGTTCACTGCAAAAATGTCTTACACAACTGTGGAAATGCTCCTGTTTAGCAGCATCATCTGCATTTTTCTGGAGAAAAAGATAAACTCGGGAAAAAATTAGGCAAGGGATGAATCTAGGACAATCACCAAGTTTACAAGCATGGTAGCCATGGGTTTTGAAAGGAGATGGAGAAGAAAATTTCAGAGGTCATAAAAACCAACAAACTTTCCCAATTCATATGAGGTTTCAGGACACTTAAATATGGTATTAAATGTGGTGCAAATGTTTTAATAATTGCTAGGGAACAGAGGTCCAGTTTGAAACACTCCAAACCAGTAATTTAGCATCTGTATCTTATAAAAAGCTTGGAATTAATATATACAGTACACATATTATAGTAATATTGTAGCAGAAGATAAACACTTCTCAGAAAAGTTCAGCCCTGTTTTATTTGACTTGATAAACGCACCACAGTATAAATGTGTAGTAATTAATATTGCATTTCAAAACAAGTCCCATAAGATTTCAGCATAAGAGACTTTCTGTTAAGTGGACAGCAGATTAGGGACAAAGAAACAAAGAACAAAATGTCAACTGTTCTAGTCTAGGTGCTGACATCCCTGTTCTCTTGGAAATACACCCTTTAGCAATTAATGGCAAAATTGCCATGAATATTAGTTCAGATTAGAAAGAATTTTTAAATGAGGATATGTTATGATCCTTTTTTATATACAATTTTGAAAAATAACAAGTTTTACCTTTTTTTTTTTTTTGGATATAAGGAGAACTGTAGGCACAAACATCTGTTTGTAGCTAGTTTAGCCCTGTAAGGGTTGTGGTTTGTGCTATCATAACTAATTACATGAACTAAATGGGAAACATGTCTACTTCACCATCACACGGCCCCCACACACACCAAAAAAATGTGAGTTGCTATGAATATTCTCATGCCACCAGATTTATCCAAATACTTTTCCAAACCACTTCAGCAGAATTACAAATATCATATGGCTTAGAAAATAATGACAGCTTAAAGGTCCAGAAACAGCCTCATTATAAAAGCACTGTACTTCTCTGAGACGGACTGTAAGGTTTTGTATTCCTCTATCTCCTAAGAGGGTTATAACATATGCAGGGAGAGCTGGACCAGCAATATTTATTGCTCTAACAGGAGAGAGAGTTGGCTTCAGGACTGTCACTGACTGTGTGCCTTTTCTGTCTCATATCTGTTTCAATGATCCATGGATATCTGGTTTTCACCATACTTCTGTGGGGCCTCAACTAAAGAAGGCCTTTAACTCCTCCAATATCTTTCAGGGCTATTACCAAACACTATTATAATAAATAATTTTTCCTGCTGTAGCAGACTTTGATGATAAAGAATCTATGGCACAATACTCTAAATATATGTGCAGTACACCTACAAGCTTGTTCACAGCTGGTCCAGATTTCAGTTCTAGGTGTAGTGCCATGAAACTTGAGCAATGGAATACTGTCAGGGCTCAGTCAACATTCAGTTTAATTTGAAAATAGTTCAAGCTGTGTCTTAATGCCTACTTGGAATATCTTGCCACTTGGAGATTTTATGCTAGCAGTTATCTAAATTGTAGAATCATGGAAAAAGTATATTATTATTGCAAACTGGCTCATTTTATTGTAAACTGGCTAAAACTAAAAAAATACTGGCTGTAACTGAGAAAATACTGGCTATTAGATGAGCTTGTCCAAAATGGAAAGGTATTTGCTGTTGAGTTTTATGGGGATTCATTTTTCATTTCCAAGACTTTTTTATTATTATTCTATGATTGCATCTGCCCTTCGGCTGATGTTCACTGCCTGATTCTTGCTGACCACAGCTGTTCACAAATTTGACTTTAGCTAGTGTTTATTAGTGTTTCTTCACTGATCATTACCAGACTACCTCTCTGATTTGGAGCTGACTTCTATTCAGGCTGAAATCTGTTTGTGTCATATTTTCCAGGGTCTTAGCAGTTGGTCTAAATTGTGTATGACAAAACATGAGCTCTAAAATCTTTCACTCCAAACCAGTCTGTGCTCTTGTGTGTTTGTCTCCTTTCTTATGAACTCCAAGGACTTCAGAAATGCAGTCTGGTCCTCTTGGAATGCTAACAAAACATACCTGGAAGAACTGTTTTCCTGACTCATGCTAGACATTGCTGGTAAGACTAAGACAATTCCAGCAGGTATTTTACTCTAAGTACCTGCCCCTACTGCTTCAGACCCATCCTGCGTTCCTGTTGTTGACTTGCTGCTGTTTTGCCAAAGCAAATGGAGAGAAGCTGTTCCCCAAATATGGCTGAAATGTCTCACGGGAACTAGCAAGGCAACTCTTTGGCCATTAGACTCCATGGTCAGCAGCCATCTCCGTTGTAAAAGTTAAAAAAAGGAAAAAATATCAACCATGGACAAGCAGGTGATGTGTTGTGATCACCTCTAAATTTTTGGACTATTGCCTTGTGTTCTCCTATCTACTTGCATTTACCTGTTGCCTTGTTCCCAGACAGTAATATGTACACATTGTTGATTATTTATGTGCTCATTATGTGCCATTATAAAGCTGGAGCCTGTAGCACCTAAGATATAAAAATGGTAGTCTGCCTTAGCTCGACTAATGGTAAGAGAATAAAGCCTCTCTGAAGATATATAATGAAGAGGGATGTTGTAGTTTGGGATTCTTATGTAAATTCTCTCCCCTGCCACTAACTGCCCATGCTAGGAGTTAACAAAAAGAGTCGTTAACTGCTGATTTCTTGGGTGGGGGCAGGTTGTCTCTTTTGTTTTTGGGGACTACACAGGGCTGAGGGGAAGGGGGGTTGGNTCTGTAGTTCTTTCCCACTAAATAGAGAACTCAGCTTCTCCCTTGTCTTGGTTTGAGGAGAAAAAAACCAAAAATGTTTCCCCACAAGCTGGGGAGGGGGCCTCCTCCACAATAATCACGCCACTCTTTATCAAATTTAGAAGAGGAACTTTAATACAAGAAGGATAACTGTTCTTAACTGCTATGTATATATATATATATATATATATATACATAGCAGTTAAGAACAGTTATCCTTCTTGTATTAAAGTTCCTCTTCTAAATTTGATAAAGAGTGGCGTGATTATTGTGGAGGAGGCCCCCTCCCCAGCTTGTGGGTAAACATTTTTGGTTTTTTTCTCCTCAAACCAAGACAAGGGAGAAGCTGAGTTCTCTATTTAGTGGGAAAGAACTACAGAATTAATGTGTCATAGAAACATAGGACGATTTGGGTTGGAAGGGACCTTGAAGACCATCCAGTTCCAACCCCTCTGCCATGGGCAGGGACAGCTTGCATTAGATCAGGTTGCTCAGAACCCCAACATATATGTTTATGTATGTTAAATAATAGTCAGTAGTAAGCTGTATGTAAAAAAACAAAAAAACAAAAAAAAAGCAACAACAAACCAACCCCCCCTACCCCAAAACCAGGAAGAAATCTAAGATTATCTCATTTTGTTAGGAAAGAA
This sequence comes from Sakesphorus luctuosus, assembly GCA_013396695.1. Lineage (NCBI taxonomy): Eukaryota > Metazoa > Chordata > Aves > Passeriformes > Thamnophilidae > Sakesphorus > Sakesphorus luctuosus. The sequence continues at coordinate 23,816 of VWZD01001900.1, read as the reverse complement.
TTTGATACAAAAGTTGGATTTCGATACTACAAATACTAGATAAAAGTAATAGAGGGCAGTCTGTGTCAATGACAGCCGCCGTGTGTGCTCCATACTGTGCCAGGACACTTGGCTGCAGTGTCAGGGATCCAGGTGGGCTATTAAAGCAGCACATGCTCTCAGACAGGGAGATGTACAACTCCAAGCAAGACAACCTGTGGTGACTGCAGGGGCACCAAACCTGGATCCTTCCCAATCCCCCAAGAGTAGAAAGGACACCACATGTACAGAAGGAGAGGAGGAGGCAGAAGAGGGAGAGAGAAGGTGGCTGACCAAAGAGGAGAAAGCAGCAGCATCCCACTTGGCTAGTGCTGTCCTCAACTCACATCACTTTGCTTCAGGAGTTACCTTCATATCCTCCTATCTAGAGATCTCTGTGGCATTCCCATCGCTGGTGTTGTTTCATTTAAATCACGATTTAGGCCACTCATTAAAAAATGAGAACACTTCTCATCTATTTTTCTATTTGCTGTACTAATAATTTGGCTTCTAATCACCTGTTCTGGCCAGCTGGCGTATGTATTTATGATAAACACTCACAGGCTATTGTGATGGGTTTGATCCATGGCTTCCTCAGTAACCAGTGTAACTAAGAAGTGGACATTACAAAGTATTCCACACATGTTTTCCACGTAAGAGTAGGAGGAGGAGTAGTTCTTCCTTCTTCCGGGAGCTCGGGGAGAACCGGGGGAGCCTGGATGGTCCCGTGCCTCTGTTGGTGTTTTCCTGGCTCCGGACGTTGGTGAGATTGTATCATTGCCTGTTCTCCTCCTTTCTTGAAGTTTTAATTGCATTCATCTGTTTCGTTTGTTCTGTTTTGGTTCCATCCCTTCTTATTTTCTTGTTACCCATTCCCTTTCCCCTTTTCCCTTTTCCCCTGGGGTGGGGTCCACATAGTGTGTAAATTGCATATGTGTTTGTGGATGTTAGAATATATAATTCCTTTTTAAGTCAGTTCAGTTTCTTTTGTGTTCTTTTCTTTGCAGTTTTTTTTCCCTTGCTGAGAAGGCTCTGGGAGGAGGGAGAAAGGCAGTCCAGGGTTGGTAAAAAAACTAGGCCAAACCCTAGACAGCTATCTTGTACCACTTTCTTGGGATAAAAAATAAAATAAAAAAATAAATAACTCCCCCCAACCCAACCAACCAACAGTCCAGCTGCTTCAATAAGCCATATAGCAGCTCTCAGTCCAGGGAAGAGCAGGTCCTTGGCATGTTTCTCATGTATGTTTGCCACAGCAGACACAGGTAACACAAATATTGAAGTTAAGCACACAGAGGTACTAGGCAGATGTTCACAGTGTCCCCTCCCTCCTTGTTCAACTCACAGCAGATATTTCAGATGCTTATTTGTACTGGGTTGTGAGAGTTCTCGTTTTCTTCAGTGTCATAACCTCTCAGTCTGATGTTCCTGGCTGTGAGCACTCTGTTCTCATAACTCCTCTTGCAGTCTAGCAAACCAACAGCCACCCTGGCTCAGCAGGTTCAGGCCATTTTTAGGGCTTTGTCAAATGCTTCTGAGTTCAAACACTGGTTGCAGTTCTACTCTGAGAAATGAAGACATGATGTTCTCTCTCATGGTGTTTTCTTACTCTATTTATCCTGTACAAAGGATCTTATAGAATACATACTTATATTCTAGGTCCTCCCTACAATGTCATAGTGGTAACCAATGAGTTGATGGTTAAATTTAAGGCTTAGACCTCTGGCTGCAATCCTCTGAAAAAGAGCATTCCCCACAGGTCACTGGAGTTGATCCTAAAATAGGATTTTTACCAAAAGAGGTAAAAATATTTTTTAAAATATTAAATAAAAAATTCTAATAATTTTTAAGACTCATTATATCTAGACTGGTTTTGTGGCTACTGTTTGATCTAGCATTTATTCACTTTTGCAGTACTTATTGTTGAATGGAAGACTTTTGGTTGTCTCTGGCCTTTGGGAGTTTGCTTGTCTCTGATCCTTTTGGCTTTCTCATGGGTAGGTTTCCATAGATGTGTCATTCCCTGCCCTCAGAGATCTTCTGAGATCTAGTTTTATTAGTAAATATGACACAACATAAAGGAAGACAGTCCTTGAGGGTGGTGAAACACTGGAATAGGTTGTCCAAAGTAGTTGTAGATGCTCTGTCCCTGGAAACATTCCAGGTCAGGTTGCATGAAGTTTTAAGCAACCTTGTCTAGTTGAAGATGTCCCTGCTCATTGTGGGGAGTTGGACTAGGTGACCTTTATAGGTCCCTTCCAACCCAGACTAGTCTATGATTCTATTATAAATAAAACCAAGTAAATGATGATGGCCCACTGCCATGACATTGGTGTTTAAAGGTAGACCCCAACATACTGCTCTATCAGATCTCACAAGACTGATGACAGTCATCGCTTCTTGTGGCATGGCTACATTAATCACTACATCACCCACAGCTATGGCACTAATTCTTGGTAAATAGACTTAATCTGAGTGAACATCAAATACCCAATTATATGTTTGAAAGCAGGTTAGGCAGAGACTTTATGATCTTGATATAAAGGTAAAGCTCATCCTCCATTTTGTCCAAGCAATACTAAACCACTGAACTAAATGGATGACACCAATCTTGCAGCAGTTCATACTTTGCAGAACTGGATCCTAAGTCAGTCAAGTTCTGTATTTACACATATGTATGGATTCCATGGAGTGGAATTAATTATAAGGTGACTTTATATTTGCAGATAGATCAGGCTACATATTAGTTTTGGTTAACTGCGAATGAGTGGAGTATCAGTTCCTTAATAGCTGAGTCATTTGAAATGAAATGTGACACCTATCCTGCAATCACAGAAATGTAAGTGTATATTTAGTTTCCACATCTGAAAAAAAAACATTAACTCTTTTGAAGGCTTTTTCTGACAGCTTCCGGTAAATAGCAACAAATTTTTCTGTCACAGTCTTCAAACTTCTGTAATTTGACTTTATGTACGTAACCTGTAAAATGTATTGTGTGTAAACATACAGGCCCACATACACTTCTTCTGGCAAAATTAAAAATGCTTTGATCTATGTAGTCATCTTTATCTCTATTTTCTTGAATAATCTTATTTTCTACTTTTTATCCAAGAGGTTCCATTAAGCTTCTCTTTTCTTGGCTTGTGTGATGCAACATACATATCCTGTCACCATCAGGGATGCTGTGACACCAGTTCAGAGCAGACAAGAAACAGCTGGAGGGAGCAAATGGAAGCATGTGAATTTTTTCTCATGTTTATCTTGGCATTCTAGAAAAGCTTTTCCACACTTGAGTATTTATTAATACCAAAGAGAGGAAATAAGTAATTTATGTTAAAATAAATTGGAGAATGAATGCACAAAAAATATTTTTGGCTAACTACAAATTTAGCATAGCTGGGAGACTTGTATGGGTTGAACAAGAGACCACTAACAGAAAGAAATTTCAGTTCAGGGCTAACACTGAATTAGCATAAGGGAAATTTCTACACGTCTTGCTATCTACCAACTCTTTGAAAGTTAAACATAAAAAACCAGATAAGCAGTTACTTCACATCTACATTCTTATCCTTCTGGGTCTGTTACTGTCATCTTATTAGAAAAGTTTTAACAGAAATCTGAAAAAAAAATTTGCAAAACAAGTTAGAACTGCAAATATTTCAGCACCTTCACTACTGTATCCTATTGAGAAAATTCCTTCTCTCCTCATGTCAACAGGGAAGTGGCTGTGACTGAGTTCTGCCCTCACAGCCATTACCAATGTCCCCTTTTCACTCCACCTCCCTCTTTCTCATGTAGAAGGTTAGGGAGCATGGGACAAGTTGGTTCAATCCCAGACAGGAATAGCCTCTCCAAGGAGGTGGTAGTGGAAGTCTGAATGGGAAGGTCTACAATTAGTGGTCTTCAGATGGAAGAAGCAGCTGAGCTGTCCAAGCCCCTGTGTGACAATGTGCCTGCCCCATTCAGATCTGGAACTGCTTGTATTACGAAGGGGACAAATGTTCTTCAGTTTTGCCTCTCATCCCTTGATCATACCTCTCTAACTCATGACAGCAGCCTGTTCTTGTGATGGCAGAGTATGTCCTTAAGGCTATTTGTTTCTTAGCTACGTGAGATTATAGTGCTCCCAGATGAGCCATCATCTGGGTGATAGTTGCTTGCTGTGGACCAATACAACTCCACCTAGGAAGGGGCAGCAGAGGAGCTGTTCTAGGGATATAAATCCCCATTTTAGTACAGTGGTCAAGTTTGAGACTGCCTTCTTGTAGTTACACTTTGAGGCTTTCAGATGCCCTGGTAGAGTGCTAGAGCAGTCCCACTGGGTTAAAATCATACTGAACCCCAGACCAGTCTAGCATTAGGGCCAACGTGAGCTTTGCATGGGTCTGGTGAGCTACCAAATCTTTATGATCACTGCCTGTCGCAAAGCTGATTACCCCGTTGACTCACACAAAGATATTTTAGGACTCAATAGAGGATTAATGGTTAGGAGAAAGGAGCAAAGCCTAGCTCAGCCTGATCAGAGTCTTCAGCCTCTTCTGCAGCAAAGCAGCTTGGGTTGAGTGAGTTTGGGGGATTTTTTGGCTGACAGCAGGATGGGACTTACACCATTTGCTATTACTTCCTGTGCCAAATTGCTTTGGTCTAGCTGATTGCTCTGGGAAAGTTGTAGCTAGTTCTTTTTTCTTAGTTAAACATTTGAGAATTATCCTTTTTTCTCTTTTTACCTATCAAAAAATCAGAGATCTTTGTTCCAGTGGATGCACACTGATAGCTGTAAAACAGATCTCTGAGAATGAACCATGTAACAAAAGAGCAAGAAGCAGTTTCTAAATCCTCATGTTTAATATCATCGTATCTCTGTGGAATTGCCTGTTATTATAACAGACTGACTCCTGCAGATTTTTAATTTACAAAATACCTTGAAAATTATTTAAGTAGTTCATGCTGTTAAAACAGAGACATTATCAGTAATTACAAGCAGTTGTGGTAATTATAAGCAGCTCCAAATTACTAATAACTGCTTCCATATATTTTTGCATGCTAAGATGGTGAATATATGGGCTAGAAATAACGTCTGAGTTGCTGAATACATCAATCCCAAAAAAGTTAATCTCGAGTTTTTTAATGAACAAGGATTTCTATTATTTCTTATTATATAATTTTAAACAGATGAATTGAGGCTCCAAAATACTAAGATTTTCTTTTTAAAACCAAATATTTTAAAATGCTTTTAAAAATATTTAAATGTCAAAAAAAACCCTTTAAAAAGCCATCTCCACAACCAAGATGGTTGTGAAACATAAACAGCTCCAGTTTCCAGGGTTTAAGGGCAGAACTTGTGTATCACAGTGCTTATTATAAAAATGGGTTGGTGCCAACAGTTTTTAAATTTAAAATTCCTAGTTAAATTTATTACTAAATGTTTGAGAAGAATGGAGGTGGGAGTAAGTCTTTTTCTTGCCTCAAAGAAAATCAGATATAGCTCTGTAAAACTGTGTCCTCACCTGGGGGCACATTCCAGCCTGGTGGAAGGGGTGTTCCTTGGCAGGGAGAGATCTGGGGGACTTATGGAATGGATCTTTTCACTTGTTAGGGTGGCCTGGGGCCAATATTATGAGAAGAAAAGGGGCATATTTACTTCTAAGTATAGAATGAATTGTATTTCAAGGGTATAATACTAATTGCTTCATGACTTATCTTTAATACAGAGATGTCTTCTGCTCTAAATGTAGGTACAATACCAGGGCACTACCATAAAACATCTTCCAGAGGAGATAAATTATAATATTATATATGCTATTAGCATATCAGGCTTAAATTACCTCACAAATGCCACAATTAATAAAAGCAGAGAACAATAAGCTTGATAAAAATCAAAGATTTTCATTATCCCAGGTTATCTCAGTTACATTGTATCTTTATTGTAGTAGAAGGATGTCCATTGTCACTTTTGGGAAATGCCAATAAACTAAAAGCTCAGTCTACAGCCCTAAATAAATGCATGAAACAAAGTTTGCTTAAAGATAGTCCTTCATTAATTCAATATACTACAAAATTGTGGGTTGTTCTACTAGGTGTAGGAGACAAAACAAGGAAACTTCGTATACTTTTCACATTACAGTGAAGATTTCTGTGAGGCTGATCCATTTAAGAAGGGCAGAAAACTATGGTCTTGCATTTGGTACCTCTGGAGGTATTCCAAAGATGTGTAGATATGGCTGTTATGGATAGGGTTTAGTGGTGGACTTGGCAATGCTGGGTTTATGGTTAGGCTTGATAATACTAAAGGTCTTCTCCAACTTAAACAATTGTGCGATTCTACGATCTTCAGTTATTTTCTTATCGGCTTGTGCTAACCTCCCAGAGGCTCCTTAATGAATGAAACTTCAAGGTCTCTATCACGCTTTCCAAAAAGCATCTATTGATTTTTTGATACTCCACACCATTGAGGTTGCAACTTTTGAACCTTTCTTGAGGGATAACCTGGCCCAGACACTGTGCTGGTATTCAAGCCTGTTCCACCATATGACACTGTAGTCATAGGTTTTAAAGCTAGTTTGGGTTTCTCCATGTGCTAATCATTTGTTAGACTGATTTTTTCCACTTCTAAAGAGTTCAAGAAAGAATATGTTTTCTCCAGAAAAGCTAACAGTTAGCAATTGATGTCTACTTCTTTGCCATTTTTCCAGTAATTGCTCGTATCCCAAATGACTGTCCACTTGATGTTCAATGCTATCCCATCAAATGCTTATTGGTGTTTATATAAAATCTGAAGGGCAAAGATAAACATTTGGCATAAGTAATTACACTTTAAAAATATGTTATAAATCTAAAGGAGAATCATCAATCTTTTGTCCTTCAGAAGGAGGTAATAGTCACTGAAAATGGAAATATAAACTTACCAGAGTTTCCAATCTTGAAAAAAAATTGCATGTTCCTGTTGAAAACCTTTCATTGTGCATAAACCCTTAATTTTTCTACATATTCAGCTTCAGATGAACTTCAAATTACTGAGTCTTGAAAGGGCCCCTCTAAGCAAGTGATTCCTACCCATAGTATTATCTGACAAACAAGAGCAGTGTTTAGCTTGGCCAAGTCAATGTTTACCAGATGTCCATTGCATTGACACTTGCCAAGGTATGTCTTGTAATTGAGACATTTTCCTCAGCTTACAGCTTTTCCTGCTGTTTCCAGATTGCTTCCAAGGTTCAAAAGAGGATGCTGCAGAAAAGCCAGCAGGACCATTATTTATGCAGGAGCCTGAAAAGTTAGAAAGAATATATAAGAGTAAGCTTCTTAACAGAGATGTAAACAACATAAATATGTTTTAGCTGTGAGGGACAAAAAGGGGATAGAAAACTTTAATTTATTTCTGGTTTAATTGTGATCAGTCTTTCTGTGATTACTTTCCCACATTTGGAAAAGTTGAGAATCTTGAAGATTTGGAAAATGACATGAGCTCATCATGTGAAAAATATTTTTTAATTTCCAGTGTGACATAACTAGAGATCTGCTGTATTTTCTCTGTGCCTTATTCACCCTCCCTGCAATGCCTTCCTCTCCCTTTCAAGAAAAAGTGAAGACACAGGAGCACATAGTAATGTGCATTCTATTGTTTAAAATTATGTAAGTGGCTAAGTGTGACTTTAGAAACTGAGCCTGATGCTTCAGAAGACCTACAAAAGAGAACAGACTTTGCAGCCCCAACTGTAAGGACTTAAAAAGTCTCAATCACTTGCAAGGCCACTGAAGGAATTTGCCACACAATAAGCCACCACAGTAGGAACTTCAGATAAGCACAGAAGGGAGGAATTTGTGACAGGAAGTCACTAATTCTAGGCCTAGTGAAGTTGAGATCTGGTTAGCACATCCTAATCTACTTTTATCCTTTCTTTCTCTTTCTTTCTTTTCCTTATATATATTTTTAAGTGATATCTTCATACTTTTATATTGTCATATTGCTATCAATCATAACCAAAATGGCTCCGTAACATCCTTTTCATTGCAACAAAATTATTCTAAAACAAACATACATATCTATACATACACCAATCATTCAGTGCTGGTTTACTGTAATCTGCACCAAGGGATATATTAACAAGAAGCTATTACCCTGCCTCTGGGGTGGGTCATAACACCAGCCAATGAAGCATGATTCCCTCAGCAACAAAGCAAGGGAGGCAAGCAGCTGTGGTGTGGATTGGACTGCTGGGGAAAGGACAGTGCAAAGCACATCAAAGCATCTCTAGAAAAGTCTATTTTACTCCTTAAACCAGTATGTTGATTGTTCTTTTAAAAATAAAGGCACATATCACTCAAAACCACAACTCTCCTCCCCCTCTTGGCAAAAAATAAAAAGGTCATCTAATGCACAATGCCTTTTTCACACAAATACTGTGTGTTTTGCTCTCCATCTTTTTGCAAAGAGAAGAGGAACACAAAAGGTAGTTTTATAACTTCAAGGAAACTGGAATTTATCCTCAATCTTCTTCACAACACAGGATCAGAAAACACTCAAACATAGATTATATGGAAAAGAATAAATTAAAGCTAAATTACTTTTCATAGACTAATAAAATAGATGGCCATTATCCCAGATGACATACTCAGAATTAGTAGTTTGAGAAGTGCATCTACTTGGCATTTTCTGCTGAGCTGCAGCTCCAAAGGAGATTCCTTAGGTTGGAAATAATGTGGGGATTTTTAACTTTTTAATCACGTGATCACAGATTAATCATGTTCACAATGCAGCATTTCTCTTTCTTGAGCTGAGTTGGTGTTGTCTCTAGTCAGGAAGAGAAGTTGAACCATCATGGCTATTTATAAATGAAAAACTGAAAATTCTGGGTTTTTTTCAAAAGCCTGACTGAGCTTTGTAATGTTTTCTCAGAGCCACGATTTAGCTGTGCTTTTGGTGTCGACTTCTGTACTGATATTCAATAATTTCTGAGCAAGCTACATTTGTACTGTTAGAGAAAAAACCTACAGAAAATATTTCTTTAGTCAAGAAATTATTCTCAGGAACATTGGCAAGAGAAAATTCTTGCCAAGACTGTCATTTGAGTAAAAGAAACTAAACAAATGGGAAAATTGCTACTTCTCTCAGCCATCTGTACAGATGACTATAAATAACACAGCTACTAATGTGTTACACATGGGCTGTGTGACAAAATTGAAAGGTGTGGTTCTTTGGTCCAGGAATTACATTATTTTGTTGTTTTGACTAAAGTTTTGTATATATGGATGTTTATCTGGAAATCCCACTGTAGTCTTAGTTACTGTCAGCACTAATCTTTCCAAAATAAGAAGATACTTTTGTTACTATTATGAGGATGGTTTTATTTTTACATCACAATCTGAAATAAAAATTAACATTTGTCAAATGTGTATTTTGTAAAAAGCCAAACAATTTGGAAGAGCTAATAATTTTAAGTGCCTAGACTTCACTATCTGATCAAATAAGCTATGAAAAATCTAAATGCATCAGCTCAGAAGAAATAGAAGACCTTAGCTCTGAGTGACAAAACCAATTTGTATCTTAAATGGTCTATCTAGGTACATACTGGCTGTTCATCTTCTAGGCTATTCTTATCTCCTATTTGTTTAGCTGAGGAATATGAAATGTACCCTTTCCCTGGAAAATCAGTTTAGTTTCCTGCATTCAGTGGGATCTGGGAGTAGGACATGCAGGTGATGCTCATCCACAGGTATATTTTTGCCTTGTCAAATATTCTACAGATTCATTTTTAGCAAGCATATTACAAAAGTGCTGATTGATCTATGTACTGTCTTAAATCTATGCTGAAGAAATAGCAAATTAAATCAGTAGAGAGACTCAATATGAATGCACTACAGGAAAAAAGATTAAACTAAATAGTCCGGTCTTTCCCCATAAATCACTTCTCAAGCAGGTTAAGCGAAGGACACATATTTGATGAACTTTCAGCATTTTCTCTGTGCAGTTCTGACAATGACTTTCCACTACTGGTACAAACTCTAAATTTGTTTCCAGTTTGGCAACAATGCAGTGTATTGCTCTGACCTTGCAATGGTAGGTCACAGTGAAGTTCCTGGGAATACAGGAACAATATTCTACTGCCTGAATTTTCCCTTGCTGAAGTTGTTTATTGGGCCAAATCACTTATCTTGAAATCTTTTCTGCTAGGTAGGCCTTTAGAGTGTCACAAAAATTCAAAATTTTCTTTCTTTTGTGAAATTCTTAACTATTTATTTTCCTTTCTCCTTCATACTTTTAGTTTGTAAGTTCAGCTTATTCACTTTCAAATTATGGCAATACTCTCCTTTGTGAAGTTAGAACATGCCTACAAAAAGGAATTTCTGACCTTATTATAAAAAAACCCCCAAACCCAAACCAAATCCCCGGCCCTCAAAGAAACCCAAATAAATAAACAACAAAAAAGCACAACCAAATAATACTGAAACTCATGAAAACTTCACCAACCCTCTCCTGATCCTTTGCTGCTATACTGTATACAATGACTGAACACTTTTATTCCTGTTAAGTAACTGCTTGATTGCATCACATTGCATCATTGGAGGTCTCCCTTTGAAGCTGTTCTAAGGGTTTGATTCTGACTATTTTAGTTATGTAAGTTCTTTCTATTATCCCTGAGGCAATGTGATGATCAAAGACAAGCCAGAATGTCCCAAGAATTAGTTTTGACTATTTTAAATACAAAAGAACAGGAAAATTGAAAGCATAACAGAACAAAATCAATAAACAATGACTGTTTCAGATACATTCTCTTAGGAATGCCTACGAAAGTCTGGATCTGCTTGCAATATGTCAATATGTCCATTCCCCAAGTGATCTGCAGGTTCTGTTTAATGTAAAGACTCATTAGAAAGTTTGTCAAGGGAAGTTTTACTTTCTTTCAATTAGTCTTTTATAATAAGAATTACTTTCATAAGAATACAAAAGAGTTGGAGGCTGTGGCAGACCATGATGAAATTGCAGGAGCAGGAGGAAGAGGATTGGAGATTTCAACACCCCCATAGAAGGGAAGCATCTTTCCCCTCTGATAGGACTTTAACTTTGTGCTGGTTAACCACACATTGATGCACTTTGGCAACAGGCAACAGCTCAAGGGTTTGTTAAATGCACAGCCAGCACGTTTGCACTCCTCTGTTGAGAAAGTAAGAGCATTTTATTTCCAATGTTTAAATTTTGACATCTTTTAACACTTTCATTTTTTAAAATAACCTATTTCCTGAGTTTAACTTCCTATATTAAAATACTATTTAAATTAATTCATACAGATATATTTATATGCTTATATTTCCAACAATAAAGTTAGTACAAGTTTTTTAAATATATTTAATAATTCCAAAGCATCTTTTAAAATTAACAATAATTCAAGAAGTCATTATAATTTCCCTTTTGAAAATACTTGGATGGAAAACTCAGTTCTTTAACTTTGATGATGAGTGTGCTCATAGGTTTCCAAAACCAGATTTAATTAATGTTAAAATATTACACTTAAGTGCATAATGCAATGTAAAAGTGAAATATTAAGTATTTTCACCTATTAATTTCACAATTCACATAAAAATCATCAAGTTTGTATGCAATACTTGCAAGTATACATCTCCAAGAGAAACAACCAAAGTTAGAGGGAATAGATGTGTTAAAAAAGAAGCACTATATTTGGCTCATATTGGCCTTTTTAACCACCAGCACGCTTGCAGCAAGCATGGGTAGTGCCCTTCCCAAATCTTCATTCATGAAGCCTAGCCATGATGATGATGATGATGATTTGGTACAATGTTCTTCAGTTCATAGTTTTTCTTCACATTTGAATCGTTTACAGTGCTTATCACAGAATCACAGAATATGCTGAGCTGGAAGGGACCCACAAGGATCATCAAGTCCAACCCTTAGTCCTGCACAGGAGCATCCACAGGAATCACACCATGTGCCTGAGAATATCATCCCCAAATGCTTCTTGAACTCTATCAGTGGTGCTGTACCCACTGCCCTGGGGAGCCTGTTCAGTGCTCAACCACCCTCTGGGGGAAGAACCTTTTTAATAATATCCAAACAAAACCTCCCCTGACAACTTCAGGCCGTTCCCTCTGGTTCTGTCACTGGTCACCACAAAGAAGAGATAAAAGTGCCGACTGATAAGACAGTTTTTGTGTTTAAAGCAGCTGTTTTTGTTTGAAAAGTTGACATGAAAACCACCAGAAGGTAAACAGAGTTTAGTGAGACACAGTTTATGATTTTGATAACAGGTTTCATGTATATATTAGAAAGGGAATTAAAAAAAATAACTTAGTATAAGGGTGGGTACTAATTACTACTTTTAGAATCTATACTTCCAAAAATCAAGTGGAAAAGGACAGGAAAGGAAATTGAAGAGAAATAGAAGTAGTAGAACTCTGCTTTTCAAAGATGTCACTAACACAGTAGGGGATTACTGACAACAGTAGTTTATTTTTTCTTTCTTCCTTTTGGATGCTTTTGACTTTTCCAATGGTGTAAACAAAAGGAGAAAATATTCCTGGAATGTTTTCCATTTGTCTGGATGTCTAATTTAATAAGAAACAGCACTGAACATAAGCAAGCATAGTTAAATGCTTCAAAAATTAAAAACACAAGCAGTGATTTATTATAGTAATAATTTATGTGAACTTCATTTTTAAACATGTTGCTATTATAGCTATGGGGTTCAGGATTGTTTTTGGAACAGAAGACATCCAACTGGATTTTTTGAAAATTACATACCTCGCATTTGAAGTAACAGAATTGTTTAATGACCCCATCACCACAATAATCTCCTACTCAATAGTATTTTATTTCAGTGGAAAATTATGATATACAATGAATTCTACTGGATTAAATCTGAGCACCACTCTTGAATGGTTGCCAGAGAGCTTTTACTCCTCCTGCTGAACAGGAGCAGTTAGCTGAGCAGCTACAGTGTGTCTGTACTCACAGCTAAGCTTCTGGTATTACCAATGCTAATACATGGAGTTTGCAATCCTGGCTGAAAGAAAGGCAGAGGAATGACACAGTTACTTTGAATCACCTTTTCCTTCCTGTAGGTAAAGTAGGTAACAATGTAATAACATCTTGTGAAAAATGGCTTGGATAGACACTGTTATATATTTTATACAATAATGTTGTTTTATTCAATAATGTTGTTTTCCCATCACTCAACAGCACGACTCTTCCAAGTGGCTCCTTTAGACCCATCCTGTGGCTTTATGTTTGCAAAATATGAACATACATATTATGTATAGGACGCATCTGTCCTCCCTTGACACAGACCTTTGCATGTATTCTTTGTATTTAATAGTTTTGGGGGTTGGTTGGTTGTTTTTTGTTTTGTTGTTTGTTTGTTTGTTTGTTTGATTCAGTAATGACTGTTTTAAGACCATATTTTATTCACATGTGAGTTTTTAAACTCCAGTGATTGAAGAACTAAGAAAGATTTTACATAACTATCCTAAGCAACCAATTTATGGATAAGCCAGGGAAGGGCTTAACATGTGGAAAGAAAAGGGTGGTACTGAAATTAACAAATAATACCCATGCTAGCACCATTCTTTTTCTCTTATATGTTTTCTTCTCATTAAGGAACCAAAGCTTGTGAGGCAAACTAAGTGATAGCTGTATTGGTTATTGTGAGACTTCCAGGTAGAAGCAAAAAGCTTTGTTTCTTAACCTTGTGCCATGTCACGCACTTATGCCATGAGCAAAACAAAGCATCTTCCAGCTTCAGGGAATCTAAGTGGCTGTCAGACAGTATAAATGCAAATTCAGGGTTGAAGAAAGGTCTTGTTTTGGTTTTTCTTCCATGTGGAAATACAGTGATTTCTGAAGCACACTGCGCATGAGAACCTCTCACCTCTGCCATGCAGCACCATGTTTGGGGTTGCTACTACCTTCTTTTCTGTAACAGCTCTGCATCCTTCTCTACAAATGTGAATGAACTAGGTTAGAATATTTCATTTGAGTTCATACATAAAGATAATGCCATATAAATGTTGTATAAAATAAAATCTACAAGAATACCTCTGCTTTAAATCTAGTCAGTGAAGAAAAAAGGCATTTCCTATGGAGCGAATCTTCCCAATGCAGTATGTAAAATATATCAGAAGTAGAAGATAAAGGAGGAGCACCCCAAACACAAAATAATTCTTTAACTATGCAAAACTTCTTACCCATAACAAGGTAAAACAGGCCTAACTCATATGTCCTAGTAAAGCTACTTTAATAACAATTTATCAGCTCAAGTAGACTACATAAGGGTTGCCTTTTTTTCCTCTTACTCTTTTCTTTCTAATTGTTGCACATTATTTTTGTATACTACACACTTCAGGCTTCTGAAAGAACTTTTCTCTTACTAAGATCTGGTAAAATCTTTAAAAAATTGCTCTTGTAATCATTAAAGGTATATTCTGCTAACAGTATTTGAATGAAGGAAAAGATGTGCTCAGTGGAAGGGCTGCCTGAAGAGGAATCTGTGGCTAATATCCACAAAGTACTTTATTGTATTTTGTTTATGATTAGGAGGCATAATGTGACATTCAGAACACTTGGGCTCCTCTTCAAGTTATCCCACACCTACCTGCTATCTTGAATTTGCATAGCATTCATCTCAGTGTGGAGGTTTTATCATGTGCCCCTTAGGGATGCTGCCATATGCCTGTGTCTCAGCAATGGTTCACAGAGTTTTGAAATCTGGAAAATTCATCTTTTACTTAACTGTATGCTTTAGCAGTCTGGTGTGACAATGAAAATAAGATATCGTGTGTGTTCAGGGAGATGGGAAGTCAGGTTTCAGGTTGTGGTTCAGCCTTACAGATTTTTCCGCCTGAGCAGTGTCTGAGCTTATTTTATTTTTCTATAAAGAGATTGATGGTGTGTTTCATCAAACAAAAAATTAGCACATTGTACAAGAAACTTAGCATGTTTAAAGAGGTTTACTGATTTTTTAAAAAGATAAGTTAATACATTTATACAAGGGGATAGAGGGATCATAGCAATGGAAACAGATGAAATGCAGTCCTGTGCCTCTGGAAACTTTTTCAATATAGTTGTTCTAGCTGTTATTACCAAATACCATGTAAGAAAACCCTGAAGGGATTATCCTAAATATTCTGGTATATCGTTTATTGCAAAGATATTGTCTTGCTAATGCTTTGGTAGACATATTGCTCACACCAAAGCATGTTTGAGAGATTTCCTGAGGCAGTGGGATAATACAGAAGAAAAGTGAATGCCAGGAAAAATTAACTCTTCTTGAAATCCTATGCATTAGAGTGCTGTATGCCAGTGTTTAAACCTGCTTGCTTGCTGGAGCTGACTGACCAGGCAGCTCAGTAGGTGATTTGTGTTTGGCCTGTGTGCAGCTCGGACATCCAGGCTGTGCTGCTGGTTAATGCCAAGCGAAAAGGTTTCACCTTCAGCTGTGCCAAGTACTACTTGCACCCACCAGCATGGCATGGTGGGGCACAGTTTGCCACTGCAGCAATGGCCTCTGACAGCATGGGTTGCCTTGGATTCTGGTGGAAGCTAGCAATAATGGAACATCGTTTTACTGAAGTGTTATTTGTTTCCTAGTTTGTACCAAAAAACACATGCTTGCCCTGGGGGTTGCTTTCACAAATGCTTTCAGAAGGATTTAAGCAACATATAAAGAATGTAAAATATTAAAGAACATTACCCAGGGTCCTTATTTTGAGTAGTGAGGGGAGGGAAATGCATGGTTCCTTTGTGACTCCCTCTGAAGATACTGTACCTAGAGATCATTGTGAGGGGCTGATGTGCTGACATGAGTGTTGCCTCCTGTCATAAAGTACAAGTGTGCACATTAACCAGTTTTTCCACGCCTGTATTGGAATGTCTTCAACTAAGGCAAATTGTTTCCATGTACATTTACAGCAGTTTCATGTTGATTCAGCCAGAGAAGTTTAGTTAATGAATTTTACACTATGTAGGGGAAAGGTAATATCTACCATATCTGGAGCAAATTATTTTTTAAAGATGCATTGATGTGAGTCTGGAATTATCTTAGTGTTATCTTATTAAAAATTACCTCAAAGTTGTATTAAAAACATCCATTTTGTAGTAAATATTTTAATTAATTGTATTTTTAGGAGCTGAAATGTACTTGAGCTTTTCCTATTCTTTTACTTTAAGTAGTAGTGTGCATAAATTGGGTAAAATTCCATAGATTAGATTTTTATTTCCCCCTCCCCACCACTCCAAGAGTGAATTTCCCTTCTTCACTTTATGAGGAGTTTAGAACCGGAGATTTTTCCTTTCAGCTTACCAAGGGATTAATAATATAAAACTTGGCAAGGAAATTGCTGTCTGTGAACCAGAGTGAATATTACTTGATGTAATCCAGATATAACAGTTCCTTGTGCAAGCTGGACTTTTTGAAGCATAAGTAACGTAGGAATGGTTTAGTAGCCCGTGCAAATAAAGAGGAAGCAACTTGAATTTGTAGGAATGAAGGAGGAGTTTTGCTCTGATTTGGAAAGTTATATTTAACACTGACAAAAGAGGCTTTTAAAATAGCTCCAGTTCGAGGGAAAGAAAAAATAATCCACTTGAAAGAACATGAAATTTTGGGTTGGTTTTTACTTTTTCTTGGGTTGTTTGTTTCAGTTGGGTATTTTTGTTGATACCTTCCAAATTTATGTTCACTCTGGACTAGGAGGATTCAAATCTTGGTGGCTGCCAGGTCTCTTTGAATGAACATGAGGCTGGCAGTTTGGGACTGTGCCTGCACTGAAAGCACAGCAGTACCAGCCGTGATCTAGAAGGATCCACTGCATCCATTCTTACAAATACTTTGGAGAGAGAGGCAGGAGGGCAGCTGTCCCCATGATTTATATCAAAAAGGTATCAGCATGAAGTGTGTGATCAGAGCACAAGTTGGAGCTTTGTCTCCTGTTTCTCTGGAAATGCAGTCCAAAAGCGGAGCCATTGCTCCCTTCCACACAAAACTGCACAAAGGAAATACATGGTTTTGTAGCCACAAATGCTACCCCAGGTGGGGCATGCACAACTGTTGCCTATTATAGTATTTTTTAATCTACCACCTTCTTAATCCAAACTTTGAAATTATTTTTCCTGTTTTTCCTAAATCATCTTCCTGTCTATACAACAATGAAGAAAATGATCACTTAAATTTGATCCAAGCTGGTTTAGATACCATTCATTTTTACAAGCCAATATCTACAAAATACCTTTTTTATCCCCGAAGTAAAGGAAAATGGCTCACCTAGTCAGCTCTGGATAAAGTCTTGATTTTAATTTTTGTTTGGTGCTTAGCATTCATTAATACAAGTGTATAAATCCACCTCATCACAGCAAACTGCTTATCATACAGTCGTAGAATAATGGAATCATAGAATGGATTGGGTTGGAAGGGACCCTAAAGATCATCTAATTTCAACCTCCTGCCATGAGCAGGGACACCTTCCATCAGTTTTCTCAAAGCCCTATCTGAGCTGTCCTTGAACACTTCTGGGATGGGCCATCTACAACTTCTCTGGGCAGTCTGTGTTGGCTTGCCATGCTTAAAGTAAAAAATTTCTTCCTCATACCTAATCTAAACCTACTCTCTTTCAGTGTGAAGCCATTCCCCTTGCAAAAGTTCCTCTGCATCTTTCTTGTAGGCTCCCTTCAGGTTCTGGAAGGCTGCAAAAAAGCCTTCTCTTCTCCAGGCTGAATAATCCCAATTCTCTCAGCCTTTCCTCAAAGGTGCTCCACCCCTCTAGTCATCACCGTGTTCTCCTCTGGACTCATTCCATAAAGTCCATGCCTTTCCTGTGCCGTGGACCCCAGACCTGGATGCAATACTCAAGGTGGGGTCTCACCAGAGCAGAGCAGAGGGGCAGAATCCTGTTAGTTGTGCTTCATTTGATGCAGCCTAGGACACCTCTGGCTTTCTGGGCTGTCAGTGCACATGCCTGGCTCATGTGCAGCCTCTCAAGCACCATGACACCCCAGTGCCTCTCCAGGGCTGCTCTTGATCTTTCATGCCCAGCTTGGATGGATACTGGGGGTTGCTCTGACCCAGGTGCAGCACCTTGCATTTGGATCTTGTTAAACCACTTAGGATTCCCACGGGCCCCCATGAGATTCCCACAGGCCCACTTCCCAAGCTTTTCCAGGTCCCTCTGGATGGCATCTTGTCCTTCAGGTGTGTGAACCGCACAACACCTGAGTAATGAATAAAAACCACTGCACTTGTGATGTCAATGTTTGATGTTAAATGACTGTCTACAAACCAAAGATATGACTCTGTGTAAAACCTGTTTGATGCCTTTGATACCACTAATGCCTTTGAGAGGAAGCTTCTGAGTTTTACTAATACAAACCAATTTGCTGAGATGCATTAGTTTGTTTGCCCAGCTAAGGACAATCTCCTTCATTCATGTGCACAATACAAGACTTTAAAAAAAAAAGGCACAGAAGCCTAAAGTCACACAAACACACACAGAAAAAACAAAAAAGGCATGTTCCAGTTCTATTAATAAAGCACAGACATCCAAAGATGAAGAAAACAGATGAGCAAGGTGAGAGAATTTTGCTGTCATTTGCCAGCGGATTAGGTAGGTGTTAGGATCATGTTCATCTGTTCAGAGAAACATGTATGCACTTTGGCAATGGGTACTTTACGCTGTAGATGCTGGCTTTAATAAACATTATTAGCAGCTAAAAATTATATATGTTGTAGTAGTTTTATACTTCAGTTACTTTTTTCCCCTACAAATTAATGAAATATATGAAATATATGTCTAATGTAAAAAATAAAAATAAAAGATAGTCCTTGATCAGAGAAAAATAAATTAGAGTATATTATTTAAGATAGAGCCCATAACTTTATAGGGATGCTATTTGCTGCTAAATACTGGAAGTTATTTTGACATATATTTAATTCTCATTTATTACTGTATGCTACACACCACTGAACCTCAGAATCCATAATTTTTTGATATCTCTTCTTTTAATTTACTATAAAAGGCATAGTACTTAAATTATACTTCCTCTCTTTTGCAGGACAAAGCAGATTTTTTTCTATGTGTATATATAAATAATACAGTATGTCTCAAATATACATTAGTATATATACTATTATATATAAATATGGTATGTGTATGGGATGTGTGTATGGGGAGGGGAGGGGTGTATATATGTGTAGTTATTCAAAAAACTTTTGAGTTTGGGAATACAATAGTGGGATATTTCTGCAGGCATTTTTAATCATTTATACAGAAAAACCTGTAATCCAGAAATCTATTGAATATGACATCAAGATGAGATATTTTTAATTAACTTCTCAAGGTTGTTTTTGGAACTTATTTGAACTACTATTTTCTGGATTTTTTTTAAAGGAAGAACAGTAGTATTGCTTTTGGAAGTTTGCTAAATTTCCTCCAAATGCTATGTATAATAGCAAATTCAGCTAAGTGTTTTAACACATGTCCATGCTTATTTTCAATACCAGTTTAACCAGTGTTTCACTTGGACCCCAAATATTCCTCATGCACTTAGTGTACTCTGGCACCAGAGGGTCACTCACATTCTTGCATCCGTTTTGCTGTAACTATCCCTCTCCAAAAGGGAGTGCTCTGCGCTTAAGGAAATACTGAACTGAATACTATTTTTTACATCCACAGCATGAAGGAACAAAGAAAACATTTCTAGCAGCATGGGGGCCATCTTTGTGTCAGAGGGAATGCTCTCCTATGTGAGATTAAACCTGCATCTGTCTTTGATGTGTTTAAAATCCAGTTGTATTGACAGATTTTCACAGAGGGATATAGCTGAAAAGTTAGGCAGAAAGACTTTGTTTACCCATATGTATTCTGCAGCCATTACATTTCTCAGTCCTTGCAAGCAGATTTCTTTCCTCCTGAAGCATTTACTTCTGTTAAATATCACTGTTTTCTTTCTTTGGCATTTATGCTTGGTACTTCATTCATTCATTGTTGACATTATTTGCAAGAATAGCCTCTAAACCCTACATTTTACTATCATCATAATCAAAACAAATTATATGCATTTCCATAACTTAAGCTCACTGCCCTTAATACTAATTTTTCATTCATCTTTTGTTTAGGTTTAGTTGGCATTTTGTATGCTCAGGCTTTTTTTAGCAAGGGGAATGATAAACGTCCTGTGCACCCAGGGCAGAGGCTGCCTGAAAGTTATTTGGCAATAACCTCAGATTTGTGGCTCTGGCTTAAAAACCCTCCCAGAACTTTTTTCACCCTTCAGTTATATTTCTTTAAACAATACAGCAGGGACACAAGTATTTGTAGTCAGACTTGGCACAGTGGGCTGCTGTTGCTACATATTTAATGCTGTTACCCTTTGAAGCACATCAGGAGTCATGGCTATGATGTGACCCTGCAAGGTCTTCTATGGCAAACAGAAAGTGATGCAGGCTGAAACTCTTACATTATTTTGAAATGGTATTTTCACTTAGTTATTTTTACTATATTTTTACTATTTACAATAAATAAATTTTTCAGTGGTGGTTAAGTTTTCTGGACCAACCATCCTGAAATCCAAGATAATGTCTTAGACTCTTAATGCAAAGCTGAGGATCATGTTTTACGAAGACTGAGGCTTGCTTGTGTCATTAGAAAAAATAAAGTTGCATAACCGAAGGAGGATAATTGTACATATAATTTGCTTATATATGTGAAAATTGGTTTATGACCATAATTATAACCGTTCTTCAGTTATAAAACTCCTCTTGCTCCTTTATACTGAGATGGCTTTACAAGCTGAGGTTTTTTACATACTGAGGCAAAGTTTGTGAATAACTTAAATGCATAAAAATCCTTATTTTTTCCTTTGGTAAATTATCTTCTAATTCCTTTTTCATGAGGTCATGTCACTACATGTAGCACTAAGTATTTTTAATGGAATGACAAGTGTAGGACTTAACAGGTTACAATCAGCAAGATAACTGTCGTTTTACTTCTATCAAGCATTGAGGGTGGTCAGACCATTACAGCTATGGGTGTATGCAGAATCAAAACTTGATTTTTTGTGACTTCTTGTATCATTTGAAAGACATCTCACTGGTGTCACAGCGGGTAGCAAATATTAATTGGTTCACATACATCAAAACACTTGATTTTGTTCTCCTACACCGAAAATTTTGTGTTGTTTAGATCCCTCCTACTCAAACATGTAAGTTATTATAAGCTGAAAGAAAGGACACTGCAGTCCAGTGAATTAATTCCTTTAGTGAGTTTATTGACCTTTGAATTAGGTCCTGTGGTATTCATAATGCAAATAGCAGCACCTTTTTGACACACTCACTGTTTGGTAATAAAGATGCAGTTCACTTTCCAGCCAAAACTCCAAACTCCAAACCAGTCTGCAACCTAGCTGGAATAATTTAGTCATTTTTCAGGCATTTATTTTCTTTGCTCTGAAAGTCTGGGGTTTATATAAAATTTGCTATGTCTACATTAGCAAGCAATATGGTGCAATAGATGAGCAGGTTAAGGTGCCCAGCACAAAAACCTATATCCCTACAGCATCACTAAAATGCTAATGTGGGCACAACCATGACAGAAGCCGAGCTGGATCCCCTTTAGGAACAAATGAAAAAGGTTTTTATTTATCTCAGAGAATCTTACATCTTCCTTTTAATATTTGGTAGAGCACTCTTCACAAATGAAAGGAGACAATTTGATTTATTTATATTAATTTTATATTATTTACAAAGAAACCGAGAATCTTGAGGCTGGAACCAAATTTCTTTCAGGATGAAAATTTCTAGTATGTCATGGGTCTAATGTGAAACTAATAATAAAAAGTATTGATTATGATGGAGAAAATGTCCCCAGAGCATGTATGCATCACTCTGCTCACAGATACCATTTTGTTGAAACAGAGGTCACGGAAAAAGTAAACCCAGATGTTTTCGACTAAAACCCTCTGCTACTCTTCATGTCTACTCTCACATTCCCATTTCTTCCTAAAAATCTCTGATACTGAGAATTTTATGGGGACAGTATTAGCCTTCCCAATGATCCCTTTTTCCTCTTTTGCTTCGATCTGTTAAAAATTGCCACCGATTACATCTCCCTTCTCTCTACACACCAGACCCATACATCTGCAAACTGCCCCTTTAATTAATATGCATCTTTTTCATCACAGCTTACTATGACTGGGTTCTGACCTCAAGACCATTGATAATTTGCTCGATTGTGTCACTACTGTAACACAAATGGCACTAAGCCACCTCTTCCTTTCCATTGTTTAGGGAGCTGTAGCAGTTAGCTTTGGGTGTAGGTATTTGATTCATGTGCAGAAGGGTTTCAACTGGTTTACAGCAGATCATTTCCAAAGGATTGGTAGGACTGGCCATTGTCACCTCCTCATACCATGGTTGTGCAGACTGGTACTGCAGTCTCTGGAAATACAACATGCTCTATTCTTACTATTTTTAATTCATAATCTGTAGCATCTTTCATGGTAGGATGAGGAAGCCCCTTTGGCTTCTTTTGAAACCTTCACTTTAAAGCACTTTTTGCCCAAAAGAAGCAACAAGCATCAGACGGTAAGAAGAATGTCCTTTCTAAAGCCCAGGAGTTGCCCAAGGAGCTGCCACCATACAGCAATAATGAGTTATTCAAGTTCAGTACATCAGAAGTGAGTGCTTCCAGTTGCAGAGTATCGCTGTCCTGGCATGTTGCCACCAGCCTGTGCTCAAGCTGTTTTCATTTGTGCTGTCCACTATCCAGCAGAAGAATATCAAGATGTTTATTCCTTTTTTTTTTTTTGAGTGAGCAAGTCCTGCCTGTGAGGCTGCATTGAGGTTAAGTGCATCTTTACTTTTTATTCTATAATTTGCAAAGAAGGGATCTGATAATAAGATGGGAGAGGAGAAAGGAATCCAGTGTTCACATGGATTAAAGTTTTCCTTTGGCAAAGTTCATCAGCACAATACATACTTGTATTACAGGTGTTTTCCCAAAGCATCTCAGCTGCCTCGACAAGATGTAATGGCAGCAAATCATCTGTGTGCTCCCTCCTGCTGGAGTAGGGCAAATATTTTGCTTAACCACAAAATAACTCATTCAGGGAGAAAAAAAAGGAGGGAAAATAAAGAATATGCTGTACTCTTGATTGTTTTCAGTCACAGAATTGATTCTTGGGGACAGAATTATTCAAACTTAGGCTATCAGAGTTCATTCTGTCACCACTAAAACCCGTAATTCTGAGGCTCAAGTCCAAGGCAGAAAGAGAAGGTCTAGGGTGTTCTCTGAGCTTTGAGAGAATGGCTTTTATCTTTAGCTTTTCTCTTGCAGAATGACAGCTGAACTCCTGTCTCTCTTGTCTTTTAGATCACATCTGCTGAGAGCATGACTGTCTTAGTTTGAGGGGAAAAACTAAAAATGTTTACTCACAAGCAGGGGAGGGGGCTTCCTCCACAATAATCACGCCACTCTTTATCGAATTTAGGAGAAGGAACTTTAATACAAGAAGGATAACTGTT
>VWZD01001897.1:0-16359 GCA_013396695.1 Sakesphorus luctuosus | reverse complement strand
CCCAGAAGTTGTTTATTAAAATGAACATGCATTAGATCTGGACAATTAAAATCAGAATTACTCAAATGTTCACCTTATTGATCAGCAGGCCCTTTTCTCAACAGCTTTGAGTAATGTGGGCTATTAAATTTCCTTGTATGTGGGCCTCCTTGCAGTTTGAGCAAACCCAAAAGCCCAGCTTGTTTTTCTTTAATTACCTCCTCTATACAGGTGGACACCAGGTGATCCCTGCTCCTAGCTGCTCAGTGCTGGCCTTTTGTGTTAGTCTTGTTGACCACACAGTTAAATATAAGATGTTACAAACTACTAACCTCAAACAACACATGCAAGTTAAAGTTGTTATTCTTTTCCTTATTTCAAACCCAAATCTAGAAAATCTTTATTGTGTTTTTACTTACAAAGCAAAACAAAGCTGTGCCAGGGAGACCAAAATTTAGTTATAATATACTCATTATGGAAGCCAATCCTTTCTGGGACCAGATTATATAAGGCAAGTTGCAGGCAAATAATTGAAATATATTCTTCCTGAATGTGCCCAAACTGTATACATGTAGTCTCATGAGCCTTTGAAGCCAGATTCCTGACTTCACAACTGTCTGATAGCAGGAGTGCTGAGTGACTGGCTTCACTTATGTATTGTGGGGAAATTCAGGAACCAGCTGGCTCTTCTAGTGCATTTGGCAGTTTGGATGACATACTAACTTGGGATAGTGCTGCTCTGGCACCAGACCATGGACTGCACAGCTCCAAAGCATGTCCTGTAAAAACATTAGCTACAGCACAAAGCACATGGCGAACAACTCCTCAAAACCTTTTTGTTCCCTTCTACAGGAAGACAGATAGCCCATATGCTGGCACACAAATGCCACCTTGCAATACTCCTGTTCTAGAAAGATGGTACAGCCTTATCTAGAGCCAGTACCTGCTTCCCCTTTACACATCTGATGGAAACTAGGAAGGCAGCACCACATGAGAGAACCTTTGCATGGTGTGTGGCAGTGCTTTGGCTCTCCTTAATAGCTAGAGGCAAGCCTACACTGTGTCTGGGTGCCACCATCACTGTGTGGCAAAAAATAGTTTGCCTGCCAACTCAAATGTACTTGGAAGCTAGGAGATGGCAGATTGTAAACCAGTTATGCATGAACTATGTGTCCAAGGACACTTTGTCCCTCCAAAGGTACCAAAGGTATCTCTGGCTGGAGAGAGAAAGGTAACTGAGATTGGTCACATTGCTTCCTCCCTCTTACTAGATCTCATAGAGTGCACTGGCACTCAAGTAGGAAAGAGTGGAGGACAGAAAGCACGCAAAAGTGCTGGGGTGTTGCAAAGAGGAGGTATGAGTTGCTCACCTCTGTGGGAGCTGCTCACTGGTCTGAGCAGCCAGGATTCAGTGCTGATTGAGAGGCTGCTATGAAAGGACAGTATGGTGGCACCCTTCCTTTGTGTAACTCACCATTAAAAGTAGGTGAAAGCAAGGCACTCGGTTCAGGAGCAGACAATTTCTTTGTGGAGCCATAGCTGATGGAGCTTCTGTTAGTGGTGCTTATCTTTCATGGATACTTTTTCTCATGGCCTGAGGTGTCCCCAATCACCCTCTGATGACTACACTCCAACAATGCCAGGCAATGCCAGGGTGGTCCAAAACATAGTTTGTCAACTCTCTTAGGCTCGTTTTAGAAGACCAAAATACTTTAAGACATAAATAACTCTATCCTTTGTTATATTACTAAGGACCTTTTCAGTGTGTGTGAGAAAAGTAAAAATGTGTTAATCCAATATACTCACATACAGTAATGTCCATGTTTTTTTCATCATTAGCTGTTCTTGGAAGAGAGTTGGCTCCCTGCGTTTTTGCCAGGAAGAATCTATTTCCTAGTGCCTCCTAACTATGGGTATATTCAGGTTTTGGACTATAGATTTTCAATGCCAAATTACACGTTGTGGCAATGAAGACAGAAGGCCTCAACAGGTGCCCCAACCCTAAACAAGAGTACAGGGAGGAGTGTACAGCATTCCAGGAAGCTGAGTCTACAGGGACAGTCACCCGTTGCCCTACCCTATTTGTCCTGCTCACTACAGATGCTCACCCATACACTGAATTTAAAGGCCTTGTGTGACCTCAGTACACTTAGGAGCTTTAACAGCAGTAGCAGCAGCAACATTAGTATTACATAGGCAGACTTGTTTTGCTGAGCTGCAAGAAGTTTGTAGTTTGCTAGGTATCACTTGAAAATTCCTTAGCTACATGTTAAAAGTTGCTAAACTGTGCTGGCTGGTTGGATCACACAAGTTATTACATTTGTAACTCAGATGCAGGATGAAGTCACAGAGGGCAAGTAAGGCATGGGTGTAACACTGTAATAGGAGTGTAATCACGGTTGCAGGGATCATTTATACACCTCTTTCCTGTGGAACATGTAAGCAGGAGCACAGCATATTAGAAAAAGGCCCTAACCTAAAACTCTCTGGAAATTGCCACTTGAAGCAAGGAGTGGGGCCGTGGTGTCCAGGTGTAACAGCCGTGCTTCCTTCAGCTGTTCAAGAATGACTGACCTAGCACTTACCTACAGCAGGTAGAGCAGCCCATTAGCCACATTTGTGTGGCTAGCTCTCCTGCTAATGCCTCCTAACAAAATTGCTTGAGAACAACAACTGTGCTACCTCTCATTATTGCAAACATATCTAAATATAACCCAGAGCTTGTTTTCTTAGGAACAAGTATTGGCAGGTCCTAAACTGGAGATGGAAATGTTTGATAGTTCTCAGATGTAGTCCCAGCCCTTGGCTGAGGCTCATCCTGTCTCCTTGCTTATGCCAAGAGGTCTGCAAAAGTTGTACAGACCTGGGTAACTGAAGAAAAATGACTTGCAGGAAGGGCTCAGATTGCAAACTTTTGCAGTTTCATAATGTAGTGCGGCCTGCTGGGCTGTCCATGAGGTGAGAAGGATCGAAGTCACTTATACGAAGTAGGCATTACAGTAGTGCTTTCTCCAAAAGTATCTTTGGCGATCCTGATAATACTTCCCTTCTCTTTTAATGAATAATGAAGTCTACCTCCCTACAGTCTCACTGGGAAAATCAAATTGCATATCACAGTCTATGTGGTGTCTTTTTAATGAAAATTTTCTACAATATCCTATATGTAAACCAGGATTATTTCCCTTTCCCATTTGCTCAGCTAGAGGTGAAACTCCTATTCCTGCCTTTTAGGTAATTCTTGACCACATTTTTTCTTTGCCTAAATACATGTCTTCATTTGGTCTGAATTATATGCTTCAGCTGTGGAGTAGCTCCTTTTAAAATTGCCAAACATATCTTAACTTTTCAAAATATTGTTCCTGCATGTATTTCTTTCACACATAGAAGAATATGTGTTCCAAACAGTAATTCTACATTACTAAAATTATGTCTATGCTGCAAAACCATTATTAAAAAAAATAAAAATCACAGCTTCTTTCTGTGTCATGAAATTCCTGAAACTTCAATTTATTTTAAAATAGTAGATTATAAATGATGGAGATCAGAAGCAGATACACATAATTTAATAGTAATTGTTGGGAATGGGCAAAGGGTACAACTGCTGCAAGAAAAGCTATCTATTGAGATAGTGACCATTTTAGCTACCTCAATTTCAGCCACCAATAAATATGAGTCAAAATTATGTGAAGCCACACTTGAAAGCTGGAATATTTACTTTTCCTCCAGCGAAGGTTACAGAAGTAAACGTGTTCAAAATAACAAGAATAAGCAAAATTACTTTTTCATTTCACTGACATGTTACTCATGGTCTATGCTCTTCCTCTGTCTCTATGCTATGAAGTCTCTAGGCAACTCCTGAATTTTGTATCTTCACAGCAGTTGGTACTTTATTACACTATGAAGTCAAATCAATGGAAAGTTTAATTCACTGATTTACACATACAGGATAAAGGCTAAAAAATCATATATATTTATTTTGCTTTCATTTTGGTAATTTCTGAAGATGTATTTGCAATACCCACATCCACTCAATTTACTTAATCCCTGTATCCTTATTTAATGTTGCGCAATATTAACAAACAGCACCTTGAAAGTGACAATTTGTTTAGCTCTTTTCTCAATTATCTTCCTGTTGAAGCATTAGAGAAATCAGGTACACTTTTCTTGCAACTTTTTTTTTCGGGTATTTTATTCTTATGTGGTGGAGGTTGCTATATTCCCCTTCATTGCGTTTATTCATAGTTTTACATTCTCTGAAATACAATTTTACAGCAAACAAAAATCTTTCATCTTATATGTGGTTTTTGTATTTACAAAATAGCCTTTGTAAATAAAACTTAGCTAAGGCTACCTATTCATACAATCCGAATTTTTGATTGCTAATATGTACTTAAATACTGTATTCATGTTATGTGCTACATCTGGTAATACCCAAGGAGTGGGCTGAGGTGTAGTCTTTGTGATGCTTAAATACCTACAAGAGGCACTGATAATACAGTTTTTTCATAATCAGTTACAGATTAATGAAGTATTCTTCCAGAGTTCTGTTCTGTTCAGCATATTACACCATCTTCCACCAGATACCAGTATTGATTGAATCCTTCCTGGTTCTTTATGAATGACCTATGGCCTACCTCTCCCCTTGTTAAAACTCAGGTTATCAAAAAAGTGCTCTATTTTTTGTCATGGAAGCATTTCCTTATTTCAGTGATTGAGGTAAAATGCACAAGGAATAATTGGGTGGGTTTTACTTAGAGTGAGGATTCAAAATTGGCTTTCAGTAGACCTTTGTGCAGACATATTGTGTGAGATGCGTAAAAAAATCCAAACAGTAACATAGTTTTAAATTCTACTACTATTAGAGAAAATATACAACAAGATAACACTCTCTGGGGAGGAAGAGCATAATTACTTAACTGCTATGCTAGTCCTGCACATCTTAAATTATCAGAGATACAAAAATAATTTCCCTAAATATCACCAGAAGTTTGGGAGATTGAGTTCTTCTACAAGGTACAATTTTGTAACATCAGATATCAAATGACTGTTTACTTGAAAGTACAATGCACCATGGAAAGCGAAAAGCTTGTTTAATTTAATAATTGATAAAAAAATCATATGAAAAACAAACAAACAAAAAGGAAAACACCCCATACAAGGCAAGAGGGTAAGTTTGCCTTTCTTGTACTGAAATTCCAGGAAGACAAAATAAACAAACTGTATGTTCATAAATCTCCAGATATTACCAAATTGCTTCTGTTTCTATAAAAAGTGCAATAGGAGGCTGTACGAGACACTATTTCACTAGACTTCAGCGTTTTAGGAGGTAAAACACATGGTCAAAGGAACTGGTTCTTAATCCATATTCAGAGCTGAAAGAAGAGTTTGTGTTACTTCCTCCTCTTCAAAATCAATTTAAACTGGCAAAATAGCTTTAAATCGGCAGATTTCAACTTCGACTCAAAGAAAACCCTCTAAAGAATCAGACTGAGTTGTTGCTGTAACATTTATGTCAAAAGGAAATTTTTAATTTGCAAGGAAAAACAAAAGTTTCTCTCTTCAGAGGTCTCTCCAGCAGCAGCACGCGGGATTTATCGTCTCTCCTTTAACTCAAACCGCGTGTTTGCCGCTGGAAACTCTCCCGAACGCAAGTACCTGCTCTTCTCCTCCCTCACCGGGGAAATGGGGCGATTTGGTGGCAAAAATTCCGAAGAAAAGACACTTTTGTTAGTCCAAAGAAACACAAATCGAGCACACCGAAGGACTCCCCGGCCGTGCAGTGGGGCGGGCTCTGCAATGCACCAATCACCGCGCGGCTCCGCTCTAAAAATACGAGCATCTGACCCGCGCTAGCCCAATTGTGTTCGCCTGCTCTGCAGAGGACGCCGCCGCGATGTCCGAGACCGCTCCTGCCGCCGCCCCCGATGCGCCCGCACCCGGCGCCAAGGCCGCCGCCAAGAAGCCGAAGAAAGCGGCGGCCGGCTCCAAAGCCCGCAAGCCCGCAGGGCCCAGCGTCACTGAGCTCAGTACCAAGGCCGTGTCCACTTCCAAGGAGCGCAAGGGGCTCTCCCTCGCTGCGCTCAAGAAGGCGCTGCCGGCCGGCGGCTACGATGTGGAGAAGAACAACAGCCGCATCAAGCTGGGGTTGAAGAGCCTCGTCAGCAAAGGCACCCTGGTGCAGACCAAAGGCACCGGCGCCTCCGGCTCTTTTCGTCTCAACAAGAAGCCTGGAGAAGTGAAAGAAAAAGCCCCCAAAAAAAGGGCACCGG
The DNA here is from genome assembly GCA_013396695.1 of Sakesphorus luctuosus. Classification (NCBI taxonomy): domain Eukaryota; kingdom Metazoa; phylum Chordata; class Aves; order Passeriformes; family Thamnophilidae; genus Sakesphorus; species Sakesphorus luctuosus. Next base: position 10,111 of record VWZD01001897.1, on the reverse strand, counting down.
CGGCCAAGCCCAAAAAGCCGGCTGCTAAGAAGCCCGCCAGCGCCGCTAAGAAGCCCAAGAAAGCAGCGGCCGTGAAGAAGAGCCCCAAGAAAGCTAAAAAGCCGGCGGCCGCAGCGGCCAAGAAAGCGACCAAGAGTCCCAAGAAAGCAGCAAAGGTGGGCCGCCCCAAGAAGGCAGCGAAGAGCCCGGCCAAGGCAAAAGCGGTGAAGCCCAAGGCGGCTAAGCCCAAGGCTGCCAAGCCCAAAGCCGCCAAAGCGAAGAAGGCGGCGCCCAAAAAGAAGTAAATTACAATACCAGGAGAGTCTTTGCTCTACATACTTCGTTATCCAACGGCTCTTTTAAGAGCCACCCACACTTCCCCTAAAGGAGCTGAGGCACCGAGATCCGTCTGTAACTTGCAGCAAGGATCCAGTAATTCGTAAGTCGTCAAGAGGTCAATTGTGTCTTTTTTTTCCCCTAGGATTACCGAAAGAACTGCTAACGAGCACGGTATAACGCGGCGGCCTTAGGGAAGTGTAGACTTTTTTTCCTCCGAGTAATTAGTTAAACTACCAGGAAGCAATGTTTAGAAAAGTTTTGTAATGATTTGATAAAAAAGGATGTATGTTTTTTTTTAAAATACATATTTTGTAACAAAATAATGCAATTGCCAGACACGCTACTACTGAGCCATATCTAATCTATTGTATTATTTCTCGTAAGGTGTCTCCTTAAAAGCTTTTGTCTACTTAGGGGAGGAGGGAAGGGTTTCTTTACTGACAGGAAAATAGCCCGGAGCGCTCCCAAACCTTTTGTTCCCGATGATAAAGAGCGAGCTTAAAGTATTGAAAAAGTCCGCCCTGACCAAGGATTGGCCAGCGGAGAGCCCGGCCCGCTGCCCCTTCCCCCTCCCTTCTGCGAAGAGAATTACGCCTCTTATCTCTGGAACTGTATCAGCCACTCGGAGAAGAAAAAGGCGGAAGAGGGGGGAGGGGGGATGGGAACTCCCAACGAATTGTGTTCCCATGTTCTCCGACATATGAATTAAACAAATTATCCCATACCAACAAAATCTTGTAGGGGGAGGACATTTTTCGGTTTTGTTAACGAAAACCTGGAAAGCGTTGCTACGATCACCAAGCCAAAAATGCTATAAATAAATATGGAAAAAGATAAAACACGGGTTGAGTAATTAATATAAATGGGCATTAACTATAATATGGATAACTGGGCTCTCTTATGATTTTGTGAGTGGCTCTGAAAAGAGCCTTTGGGATTATTTTCTCTGAAGAGGCAATGTGCCGCTTTTCCTTTGTTTACTTGGCTTTAGCCTTGTGACTCTCTGTCTTCTTGGGCAGCAGCACGGCCTGGATGTTGGGCAGCACACCGCCCTGCGCGATGGTCACCTTGCCCAGCAGCTTGTTGAGCTCCTCGTCGTTGCGGATGGCGAGCTGCAGGTGGCGGGGGATGATGCGCGTCTTCTTGTTGTCGCGGGCCGCGTTGCCCGCCAGCTCCAGGATCTCGGCCGTCAGGTACTCCAGCACGGCCGCCAGGTAGACGGGAGCGCCGGCGCCCACCCGCTCCGCGTAGTTGCCCTTGCGCAGCAGGCGGTGCACGCGGCCCACGGGGAACTGCAGCCCGGCCCGCGACGAGCGCGACTTGGCCTTGGCCCGCGCCTTCCCGCCCTGCTTTCCGCGGCCGGACATCGCTCCTAGCTTGCTTGCTACTAAGCACGAAGCGCAGCAAAAACGAGCAGTTACACGGCGCGCCCCGGCTACAGCCTCTCTTTACTAACTCGTCTCTTCGTTGATAGGCTGAGAAGTAGGTCTTACCTGGGTAGCCAATGAAACCGCGAATCGAATTCTGACCAATAAAACCCAGTTTGCGAATGATGAGGGTTTCGTTTTGACCAATGAGAGTACGCAAATCTGATGCTGTCATTTGCATAAGGGAGGTATAAATAAGTGGCACAAAGCCGAATCTCGTCACTTCGGCTTCCCTTTGGTCGTAGTGTTCTCTGCTTTGGTTGTGAGCGGAGCGCATTTGCTGCGATGCCTGAGCCGGCCAAGTCCGCCCCTGCGCCCAAGAAGGGCTCCAAGAAAGCCGTCACCAAAACGCAGAAGAAGGGTGACAAGAAGCGCAAGAAGAGCCGCAAGGAGAGCTATTCTATCTACGTGTACAAGGTGCTGAAGCAGGTGCACCCCGACACGGGCATCTCCTCCAAGGCCATGGGCATCATGAACTCGTTTGTCAACGACATCTTCGAGCGTATCGCCGGCGAGGCATCGCGGCTGGCGCACTACAACAAGCGCTCCACCATCACGTCGCGGGAGATCCAGACGGCCGTGCGGCTGCTGCTGCCCGGCGAGCTGGCCAAGCACGCCGTCTCCGAGGGCACCAAGGCTGTCACCAAGTACACCAGCTCCAAGTAAATATCTCTTGGATATATTGATTAACCCAAAGGCTCTTTTAAGAGCCACCCACCTTATCAAGAAAGGGCTGTATAATCAAACAGTTTTGGGAGGGTTTGCGTGCCACTTAAAGTACATTTTACTTCTTATAAAATACTAGTGTGCAGTCTTCTGTGCCATGGAATGGCAAACTAATTAAGCAATAAGTCACTTTAACTAGAGAAGTTTTTAAGGCGATAGCATTTTTCCTTAATTTGTGGTTTTCTTGCAATTCTCATGTATGTGAGCAATACATCCCTAATTTAAGGCTTCATGTTACATGCATTCTAAGTTAAAAAATTTTTCTGCATTTTTCTAGTCAGGAAAAAAAAAGACTGGTCATTGATACCCATGCACAGCATAGCTATTGTAAGATCTACCACTTAAAGATGCTTAGTCTTAGTTTTGTTTTAGGGTGATTTTTTGCTACTGGAAGTGAGAGGTGACTACACTGTACTATAAAAGTATTTCTGTAGTATTACTGAATTTTATCTTAAGGCCTTACCAGTAGCCCAGTGATTAATACAACTCGGAAGTACTTTCCAAATCTTTATTTCCAGCTATTGTCTTATACCATTTATGTGATTTTTACAGTAACTTGCCTAGCTTCTCCCTATGGCTGCTTTAGATTCCCCTTGCAACTCAAAAATAATATATGAAGATCAATATAGTTTAAGACATATTTGACGTTTCCTGCATTTAAATGTCATCAATTTTGTTTAAACTTATAAATACTAAGAAACTAGCCACTGTGGGCTGACTTCCTAAGCTATCAGAGTTTACCATATATCTACTTCTCAGGATTAAACTGCAGACTTTTATAATTACTCCATCACATTCTTGGATAATTAATTGCTTCCATAGATGCAGATAAAAGCCATTATCACTTTCCAACTGGATCTGAATAATCCTGAATTTCAAGTATATATTGTCGGAGGAGCCCAGATATATTGTGGACTTCTGAAGGTACTGAATTCATACATGGACTACAGAATCACAGAAGTCAACCTTTCTAGTACCAACTGCATGTTGTTTAGTAGTACAGGTAACTAGATGGGCACCAAGTCTCTCTTAAATCTGACATTTATTACCTACTCAAAGTTAATTTCAGCTTGAAAACTTATGGAGACTTCTCAGATTGGATTTCGAATATCCACTGGGAATTGACATCCTCTATACTCCACACTTTTCAGCAGCTTGAAATGGCATTTAGACATGTGCTCACCAACTGCTTTACTGCAAACTGAAACATAGGTTGCATATTCTGGGCCTCTGTGTATGTCCAATGCCTAAAAAGATTAATAAAACATGATATATTCCAGTCTCTAGGTTTTAGTAAGTGTACTTGGCTCACTAGAAAAGGACTAATAAAAGGATCATAGCATATGAGCACATAATTGTGTTCATATTTAACACGATGATGATCTCCAGAAGAATTTTACAGTGGCTACAATTCTCTATAATCAGTCATATAAAAATACCGGAGTTCATAATACAGCTACCATGGGGCAGGCCTGTTGCCTGAGTTAAGGTAGGAGTTTGGTGGTACCTTTTGGAGTCCTGGCTCATAAACATGCATTTTGCCACTTCCTGCCTTTGTATGCTCCGTGTTGCACACTTCATTAACATTGCTGTCACTGAACTGACAAAAAGCAACTACCATGAAAATATTTTCATGCTTGTTTTTTTCACCAGAGGTAAAAGTAGTAGGATTTAAGCTCAGCAAAAATAACAAACATAATAATTTCATACCACAGGAGGACATGCCACATTCAAAACCAATAATGCAAATAGTGTGAATATACATATATTCATACACATAAAGTGTGAATATAAAATCAGATGACATCTTAGTCTTCCATCATTCATGTTCTTTGCTATTCTTTCCTATTTAGTTCAAAGCAGTGCTCTTTGTTTTTTTAATCTACTCTACAGGGATGATATCACCCAGCAAGAGTAAGATGACACAGTATTAAAATACATTGTCCTGGTATAGTAGGAATTGTGCTGCTGCCACCTAGACCATATAGGAACCAGGCAGATGCCACCTTCTAAAGGATTCCTGCCCTACGTTCCTGATTAAAGATCAGTTTCCAATCCACTGAGTAAATGAGTAGTTTATTTTTCCAACATGCTAGAGCTGGGTGTCTCCAAAGAGGAACTCCCTGCACAAGACTGCAACACAAATTATACCTGTACCACCTGTCACTTGATGCCCAAATCCAATTATTTAATTCTTGTTGCTGATCCAATGATTTCTTATTGATTTTCTTCGTTGCTGGACTGGTCATCTTCTGAAGTCATCTCATTCTCTTCAGATTATTTCCTTGATCCTTCTTCATTCTATTTCCATCTAACTGGTTTCAAGTTTTTCTGTGTTTGTAGCATTAGTTTTATCAAAGAATTTACACTCTTGTCAGCTCCTGTGCCCTAAGGCTTCAACTTGTTGAGCTTCCAGTGCTAAGCAGGCTATTAATCCTAACAATTCTCAACACTGAGATGTGCTACAATGCCTAATCTTTAAGCAGGCCCTTTATGTTGTATTTTTATCTCCCCTACTTGTCTACTTTCAAAATACCTCTCGAGTCACAGCAACTGCAATATAGAGTATAGTTGCGTTTGCTTATGGAAACTTCCTTTTTATATCATCACCTTTTTGTATCTTAAGTTACCAGGGTTACATTACAGTTTAGTCCTGTGATGAATAACCAGCCATAAAGAATACTGAAGAACAATACAATGGGTTACAAAAATTTTCCCTTTCTTATTTTCATTAGAATAATAAAATTAGTAGCATTCCTAGAAAGACCTCTATCTTCTCTATTCATCATCATGTTTAAAAAAGAAAATTAACACCCTCTGCTTTTATTTCTGCAAAAGTAAAATACGCTATCTGGATAAAAAATAAAGGTAGTCTCTAGTTAATTGACTGAACAGGGAATCAGAAATGAGAAATAGGTGCCATATACGTGATCTAAAACCTGACAAAATCACACACTGTCTGTAGCAATTTTTTACTACTTTCTGGTTTTAGGTTTTTTTCTTTTGAATATTGTGGTTTTGTTGTTGTTTATTTTGTTGTTATTAATGAAGTAAACAAGTATCTGATCACATTCTTTTTTCTAATGGCCACAGATTATAATTAGTCAATACACAGGGCAAATTATTGTAATGTTTGTTTCACAGAGACATTCTTTTCCAGTTTTAATAGAAAAGAATGTATTTTAAATAATTAGCATTGTAGGACAAAGTATTGACTGAAGCCAGGGAAAAATATTTGATCTTATACACACATTGATATAATGCTTTTGTCCAGTAATGAAAATGTGCCCAGTTCAGATTGTAAACAAAAAAAATTGAGACTTTGCATTCCAAAAACCTGTTCTCAGTGTTGAGGCAGTCAGAGCATAGTGCAGCTCAAGACATAACACAAGCCTCACTGGAGAAGGGGGCTGAAATTAGAGGGGAACAGAGCTAGGAACTTCTCCCTTCCCATCTCACACGCTTAAAAGAAAGGAAGATGCATTACAATGAGTAGGGACAGCTCCTTCCTCAAAGACTGGGGTCACAGAATCAGAGGCCTTTATAGGTGGAAAGGCTTTTTATGTTTTGGGTTCAAGTTGCTTTCATGGCTGTAACAAACTAAATTATTTGACAGCAGTCCTGATGATTTTTTTTCAAAAGCATTCCTTGTCAAAAATTATAGTAGATGTTAATCACATAGGTACATCCTTCTGGTTTTAACACTGAAAATCTCAGACAGCAATTTTCAACGTACTTGCATTTTGAAACTAGACAATAAGTGGCTTGTGTGTGAATGGAGTAACAGAACAGCTTGGAATTTTAATCACTAATAAAATCCACAACCTTTTTGTACTTGTAGTCCTACTTGTATTTCATGTAGATGTTTTACTTGCAAACGTCATTGGAAAGTGGAAGAAACAATTCCAAAAAAAATAAGAAGACAGCACACATGGAGAATTACATCTGAAACCTGGACTTCAGACAGATTAAAGGATATTGATCTACCTTTGTATAGCATCAGAACTCTGAAGGAATGCATATGCGCCCTGTATACATCACCTTTTCCTTTTGTAGCAGGTAGCCACTACTCTGTTAAACAATCTGAACACTTGTTGTGGTCAAGTTTTATTTTTGCTTTATGCATTGGGGACACAACAAAGTTAGCATGTTTAATCCCCCATAGGAAAGAGGACAAGAATTACCATAGGAATGACATAGCCCCAATCTTTCTACAGGTTGAAGTATCTCTTAAGCAGAGCTGCCTCCACCTGCGCACCTGCGCTCCTGACTGACTGCACCATAGATAAACCTGGGTGCTTGGACTCAGCTGAACTGGCTCATGAAGCCAAATTTATCTGAGTAGGTTCCACTCCCCACTTGTGGGGACTTTTGAAATTACTGTTACAAATCCCAAGGAAGAAATGAAATGGTCACATGGAGTTAAGGCATATTTAGCTGCTAGAGTTTAGCCTTAGCCAATATTTCAACATCAGACAAAACCTTATGGGATGTGTATGTGTCGTCCTTCAGAATTACCATTGCAGCTTCTAATTGTGCTTTTATTGACAGGAAAAAAGAAAACAATGAGAGTTTCTAAAATGTTGATAAAGGCAATCAGTGCTATTAACTCTTCTCTTAACAAAATAAGTTGTCTCCTCTTTTTGTTTTCATTTGTGTAGTATTTTCCACCTGTGAATGTTTGCATGGAAGACCATGTTTTTCAGAAGGGAATGTTACAGGGTATAAACAGCAGGGGAAGACAAGAAACTGCAGAAGAGCTAGGGTTNGGGGAGGTGGCGGGACGAAGTGAAGAGGAAATACCTTGTTTCTGGATTTAAACATCTGAGGCCCTGCTCTGCCCTTCCAGGAGACACCTGAACCTTCTCTTTGCTTTCTCTCTGCTGTTCTCAGAGGACTCTTACAGTGCAGGGGGATTGGAGGAGGCTGCAGAGCAGCGTAGTCTGCTCTGTCCCCAACACTCACAGAGCCCCTATAGCCCCTGTGAACTCCTCTGCCCAGGCTGACACACCTCCCTGCTTCCCTCTGTATTGTCCCATGTTACACTGCTCTCCCCACATTCCACTCCTCTGTAATGGACCCTGGCTTCCTCTTCCCAGAGGGGAATTAATCCTTAAATCCTCATCTCTGCCATCGACATGGGGAGCAGGAAAATATAATGCTTGTCAAGGCCAGATTGACAGACGTGAAGAGTTTCATCACTGGAGAAGCAACGATTCCTGGTGGGAACTGTCCAATCCGTTATTTACCCACGGCTTCATTTATGCTTCGGTCAAACTCTCCTCTGTTAAAGTGCACAAAAAACCTTGTGTGATTAAATAACATGGTAAAGCATATCTGCTCAGTAGAAATTACAAGTCCTTTGAGTGTTCTGGTTCTTTATTTTTTTTTTTTTTGCTTTCCTCTCTTGAGGAACAAAACACACAAAGAATAAACAAAATACAAATTCATAGGTGGTTCAGCCACTTCAGTGAATAGCCATCTTGTCAATCTGAAAGCTACTGAGCATGTACCCCTTTCCACGAGCATGGTGGGACAAGATGGATGTGTATTGTGGGGGTGCAGAATCAGCAGAGGAGCTGCATGGGAGTGGAACCTGCTGGCAGGAACAGGAGGGGGGTGCAAGTGATGTACTGCCCAGAGGACTTTCTCAACTGAGTTGCTAAGTGGGCCCCAGAAGGCAGTTTTCTCTTTTTTCCTCCTGATTAAAGGCATTTTCACCTTCCTCTCCCATTCTGCTGATGCAAAACCAAGTTATAGTCAAAGAAATAACTGGATATCAGTCTATGTTGATTCTAGGAGAATCAGCGTTCACACCAGCATTGTTGGGACATACGTATATTTTCTAAACCAATCTCCCCAGTTACCCCACTTCTGATAAACCATGTCTATAAAGCATCTTCACCAAAGTGTCTGACTGTAAAATACACATTCAAGGTCCTGCAATCCTTCATAATTTAGATCCCATGTAGCCCCATCTTTTTTTTTTTTTTGCTTTATTTCCTTTGCATTTAATTCAAAACTAGAACTCCATAATGACTAAATGTATTCTTCAGCAGCAAAATAAGAGGAATGACTAAAAGAATACCTATTAGTACTGTATCTTCTTGACTTTTACCATTATGTGGTTGGTATCAGAGCATTCATTTATAAGAAACCTGTAGAACTGTTCTCCTGAAAGCTTCTACAGTCTACAAACTATCATTTAAATCCACTGACACAACATCAAGATGATGCAGCCAGAGTTTTTCACAAAGTCTCTCCCATTGTTTACTACAATCTGATATGCAAAGGACCATTGTATTATTTAGAACACAGAGATGCAGAGCAGAGTGTAGACTTCCTTCTTCTGTAGAAGGGTGAATTTATCACCAACTCAATTTTAGGAAAATTAAATCTAGTGAACACCAGGTCCAGTCCACAGGTATGTTAGCTCACATCTCTCTTTTCCCCTAGAATGGAGGACAGAGATGAGGAACACCGTGATCACACTGACAGCTACTCCTGTTTCTCCAGTGCCATGAACTGCCTAAAAGGGCTCCAGAAAGTCAGGAAGCTGTCAAGTCTCTGTGGCCAAGAGCCTGCACGAATCTTAAGACTAAAAATAGCAACAAGGAGCCTTGCTAAACATAGAAGTAAATCACAACAAAGCAGGGCAGTATCAAAGCAGTGAAACAAACTTTTAAGTTCGCTGTGCCCTGCTGTAACTGCAGCAGCTTTTCTAAGGATGTCTCACTTTCTCCCAAAATGAAGTGTGAGCTTGAAACTCCCCATAATACCTGGAGAAGAGGGCAGAGACTCAGTGAATAGTGCCAGAAAAATGAAATTACAAGCCAGTGTTCTTAGCAGTGGAAAGTAGCGACTGCCACCACAGTGGCACATCACACCACGCCTCTCATTGCAAACACTGGCAACTTTTCCCTGGCTGAAACCTGTTCCTAGTGCCTTACAAATAATTGTGCCAAGGAAAGACAGTGGGATTCCCACATACATGACAGGGTGAAAAAACAAGAAAACCACAAATCAGTCAGGGGCCCAAGGCTGGGAACATCCCTTCTGTTGTGGAAAAATTCGTTCAGGGTCACTGCCAGGACTGCGTGATTTTTCAGGGCTTTCCTTTCTGTATGTGTGCCTTGCTGTCCTCTTCATTCCCTTTTCTCTGTTTGATACATGAAAGAGCAACAGCAGCTACAATTTAGTACTTCTAAACAGAACTGAAATAATAGAATTGATAGTGACGTCAAATAATGTTGCCCTGCAATAAGTACTACACAAATACTTGCAGAAAAGCCAGAGTTGAGAACAAGATGTTAATGCCGGTATAATAAAAACACCAATTACCACTGCTAACCCATTGAAACTGTATAGTATCTTGAAGAATAAGAATTAAATAGACAGCATAAAAATTCTACCACACAAGTATATATACATTTTTCCTACAAAATACACGCAAGCAAAAACGGAGAATAGCATTATTAAGGCAAAGCTTTCAAGAAAAGGCAGTTTGCATGTTTCTACCTCCCTTTACCAAAACCGAAACTGTAGCGATTCAACCCTTCATGACCAATGTGGGTGGCTCTGAAAAGAGCCTTTTTTGTTTCTTGGTAAACCTCAACATTTACTTGGCTTTAGCCTTGTGG
>VWZD01001896.1:0-11443 GCA_013396695.1 Sakesphorus luctuosus | reverse complement strand
ACTTCCTTGCTCCCCTCTCGCCCCTTCCCCGCTCTGTTCCTTGTGTTCCGCCCTCTGGGCTGGCGTTGGCGGGATTCGGGCTCAGCTCTGGCGGCCCGAGGGCGGTGTGTACTTGGCGGTTACTTAAGGATAGGAATGGTACCTTTTGATTTGCGTTCGCGTTCTTGCCTCAGTCCCCCGGCTCTCGGTGATGGGCGGGGAGAATGCGACAGAAATAAAGGTGTAGTAGCACCTGAGATTTGGTGTGGTGGACATGAATTTTTCTCTCCTAGACTGAAATCTTTGCACTTGCGATGGAAAGTGCCCTGAGGTGTCAGCTTTACAGGCAACACTTGGTTGATGGTTTGTACCGTATCCATTCGAGATTAGTGAAGAAGTGTAAAACAAGGAGGCTGTGCTGGTGACAGTCCCCCCAGCACTGTGTACTGCCTGATTGGCTTTGCTGACTGCTGACCGTGGTAGTATCTCATGTGGTTTATTCTCTGTCCTCGTCTTTTGTCATTTTCCTCTGCAGAAGATGTGAGGGAAGGTGATAATTTGGACTTCTGGTTTAATGTGTTTTAAGTCTCCATAGTGGAATTTCCCCAATTTGGTTGGCCCAACGGCGTCATTATGAAACCTGGGAAGATGTTCTGGAGCTTTTCTGGGGTTTTGGTGTTTTTGTGGTCTTTGTCGTTGATTTTGTGGTTGTTTTGTTTTTGTTTTTCGTCAGTTTTTGTTAGCTATAATCATGAAATTGCCTTTGTGGCAGCAGAGGATACCTGATGTACACGCATCTGTTTTGATATTTTTTTTAAGTATTTACATTAGCAACCCCTTTGCAACTTCCGTGGAGATCCTCTTTTCACAAGGACAAAAAATAATAATCTCTGAATCAGTTTCTCCTACAGAGTAGCTGTAATTTACTACATTGCTGTGCTCATCAGTATGTGAGGTGCTTGAAGTGCTCTCTCTCACTATGACATCAGTGCCCGTTTCCATGAGAGCTGTCCCGAGCAGAGCTCTGCAGCCAGTATTACTGACAGGTCTGTAACATTTCCCTCTGAAACTGCTGACCTGAAAGTCCAGCTGCAGACAGTCTGATGGAGACCATGCATGTGATGCCTTCTGTGTGGATTTTACAGTGTTGCAGTTGCTGTGAAGGGTAAGGAAAGTCATACTGATCCTTGAGGTAGGAAACTGTGACTTCTCATCGAGGTGAATGTGGCAGTGACACTCAGTAGGGCCTGTCCATGTCATGATGAGAAAGGTGACCCTGAGCACTGGAAAAACTTGTGTTATGGAACTGAGAATTCTTGGGAAGAGCATGATTCCTGTCATAAGAAGAGAGGAATGGGAGATGGTGGCCTTGCAGAGTGAGAAACGGAGGATACTTAGGGGAAAATGGGAGGTAGGATGGGCACAAAGTGCTTTTGCCTGGGATCTTTTCCCAGGCTCCTAGAGTCTGGAGTTGGAGGCCTTCTGGATCTGGAGACAGTATATGGTATTAAAATGACCACAAAGTCCTTTGAGGTTATAAATATCTCCCATCAGAGACCGTTCCTTGTGCTGCTTCAGGCTGACATGGGGAATGTGTTGGATAAGAGCTGGTAACATGCAAACTGATTCTGATTTTTGCCACTGTTTTGGGGAAGTTGTTGTGGGAGGGTGGCACCTCAGCCTGCTGTCTGTGTGTATTGTAGGGCATCTGTAAGAGTTTCCACATGAGTTGCCATGGTGGATCTGTGCTCCTTTTCAGACAGGATTTTTAAGGGGATTTGAGGAGATGGGTGTAATATTTGTGCATTCGTCCTCCCCTGCTTGTGCACTTGCCCGGTTTGGGTAGAGGTGGTGGGTTCTGTTATCACACACGGCTCATTCTGGTGTCTGCATAGACACACCAAACATCTACATCTACAGAGCAGCCCATCTCTGGTTTTCCACTTTGCAAATTCCTCCATCCAGCTGACATTTTGAGTTCACTTGTGTTTCTGCTTTTGGTTTGGTCTTCTTGAAGAAGATCTGTGAGGACTGGGATCTGAGCTGTTTCTGGCTCTAATGAGAGAACCGTTAAGAACTGGAATTGTATTTGAAATTGCTGAAAAGGCACAAAGCGATCCAGTGGCGTGGGAAGAGTCAAAGAGTCACAGAGTGGATTTCTGGCAGTCCAAATACCCTTTGTGCAAGTCATAAGGGAAGGTGAGGACGTTACAAGGACATTGTGAAGGAAATGCAGAATGTCTGCTTAGCTGTGGAGATCCCACACACCCGGGTGCAAGATGGAGGACTACAGTAGAATACCACAAGAATAGGTCCAGCACACAGTGCTGCTCTCCTGGGGTCTGGTCGGGACTTCCATATGTTCTGCATATCTTAGGGCATTCTTGTTCTTTCTGATATTGCTGCTTGTAAAGACATTGGCCGTTTGTACCGTTAATTGCTTGATTTTGATGTGGAATGTTGTTGGTCAAACGGATGCTTTTTGATATTTGTGTAATGTTGCTGAGCCTTCTCTAAACCTTTCCTGCACTTAATCTTGTGAGAAAGTGGAGGGATTGGTCATGGTATTTAAGATTTTGCGAAAACTTTTGTTTCAAAGTAGCAGAATGGGATCTTCGTTTTTTCTTCTCTCCTCTATCAAACTGCAAAACTTTTTTGTTTGTTTTGGTGATTTTGTTTGTTGGTTGGTTTATTTCCTCTGTCTCCTTGGTGATGTGGCAGATATTTGGACCATTTCCCATCAGTGTGCGGGATGACTCTTCTGCTCTCCTGACGTAAACTTCACTTTGAGAGAATGTCCGTAACTCACAGGTCTGCTTCCTTCTTGCCCTGTGAGAAAAGTGCATACCAGGTACTGCACCCTGTCCAGTTTCTGTGGATCATAAGTAGTTGTTTTTGTCCAGCTTCCCTAGAAACACTGATAATGTTAAGAGTAAATATACTTTTAAACCAATTTCCCTTTCCTGAAAATGTTTCTTTGGTGAAGAAAGAACGAGTAACGCTACAGGTAAGTCTCACACCTGAAGTGGATGTGTTTGAGAGAGTGGTGTACATTAGCTCCTGTTCAGCTGTGGCATCTTTATGTTTAGTCGATGGAATGTTGACCCTATAGGACCAACAAAGCACAATTTCCTGCTCTTGTACCTTTTCTGATGCTTCCAGGTACAGCCTGAGTGGGTGAGAGCCAGCTTGGACAGTGGAGGGACCAAAATGGATTTCCAAAAATAGATACATTTGAAGCCAAGGGGATGTTCTTAGTGACAGTGCCGTGGTGTTATATTCACATCTTTTGACTGTGTGACAAGTGGATAATGCTAATAAGTGAGCGATTTCATGGGGACTAATGCTTACAGATACAGAGGGGTTTGTGTGTTGTTCTGACAGAAAGTGCGTGCAAGGATGTTAAAGATGTGGGTGGAAAGTGAGCTAGGAAGGATGGAGGTACATGAGGTGTCCTCAGGAGCGGTGTTTGCCCAGCGCTTTTTCAGTGTTTGTGGAGGATTGTCGTGCTGGGCTGTGACGGGCTTGTAGGTTCCTGCATTAGAAATTTCCGTGTGTTGTTTGGTCTTTATCAAGCCTGTTTGCTCAGATGTCTCAGTAGCTCTTTCTGCAGCTTGTGTGACAAAGGATGGAGAAACCTGTTGAGATATATCAGAGCTGTTCCTTACCATCTGAATGCTTTGTGGTGTTATTTCTGGTTCCCTGAGAAGAGTGCAGGCTGAGGAGTGTGTCCTTCATGCTTATGGGAGGGGAAGTTAGTGGTACATCGTCGTGTGCTATGGAAGGAATGTCTTCCTTCTGGAGAGGGGTAGGAGGTGATAGGGAAGATAAAGGACAGCTCTTGGCAAAGGAAGAGCATGTCCATGCCTGGTGGCAGGGGTGCTGTAGGTATTTTTAAGATATTTTGTTACAGGAAATGTTGCACAGAAGATACAAGGGTGGAGAAGAAGAGAGGAGAGGCAACGACAAGGCACATCGAGGAAATAAAACAAAGAGAAAGGAAGAGGAAAAGGGAGAAGAAAAAGAAGAAAGTAAATGAAACAAAATAAACTCTGGAAGGATGTGAAAAAATCAGAAAAAGTGCAAAGAAGAATGAGAGCTATTCCCAATCGACATGTCCCTTGTTCAGTGCGAGCACCCAGAAAACATTTCCGGAAAGGAGAAAGAAACCTCGTAAGAAATAAGGTAGAAACACAAGATGAGAGAGAAAGAAACATAGGTCAAGGTTAAGGAGGAAAATAAAGACATAGGAAAGAGAATAGGGAAAGAAAATGTAAGGGAAAATAAAGAGCATGAAAACGAATTAAGAAGAAAATAAACTAGAAAGTAAGAAGCAAGTAAAAGTAAAGCCTGAATGAAGGTTAGAAAAGAAGAACAGAATGAAAAACAGAAGAGAGCAAAAAAGAAAATGACCAGGACGCACCTAAATTCTCTGTAGCCGCTGAGCGGAGTTGGTAGCCAGCAAGACTCCACCCTAGTTAGAGCACTGCGCTGCGGCGTTTGTATTCCGTATTTAGAGATGCTGTCTCCGACTTTGATGGTCTCCTCCGCGGCGCCAGTGTCCACTTAGGAGCTTCCAGCGGGGAAGAGGAGTAGAGGAGGATGGAAAGGAGTGGGGAAAAAAGTGTAAAGAAATGGGAACAACAGGACAGTAGGGAAGAAGAAGGAGAAGGAAAAGAAGAACACACGGAAGGAGAAAACAGAAACAGTACTAAGGGAAAAAAGTAAATAAAGGGAGGGAAAAGACAGATGAGCAAAAAGAGAGTACTGAAGGAGGCAAGAAAAAATAAGAAAGACAAACAAAGACGAAGATAAAGTAAGGATTGTTGGCAAGGAAAGAGCAAGCGATAAGGAAAAATAATTAAGGGGGGAAAAAGAGAAGAACCGGAGCAAAAGATGACCTAGGAGATACCGGTGGCAGAGCGGAGGCGCGGGCGCTGTGTGTGAGCGTGTGAGGCGGCGGAGCAGCGCACGGTGTCGCTGCAGGCTCAGGAACGGCGGCTCGGCGTGTGGGCGGCTCCGCGCCGGTGCGGCGGAGAGCCCGGCTGTGAGCGCGGGGGGGGCGGCCCGGGCCGGGCAGCGCAGCCGGGGCGTGCGGGCGGCGGCGGGAGCCGTGCGGGGCCCGTGCGGGGGCCGAAGGCGGCGGAGGCGGCGGCGATGGGCGAGTGTGTGTGTGCGGTGTTGCGGGTGGTGGTGGTGCAGGCGGCGTGGGCGCTGTGCGGCGGGCAGGTGCGGTACTCGGTGCCGGAGGAAGCCAAGGCCGGCACGGTGGTGGGCCGGCTGGCGCAGGACCTGGGTCTGGAGGCGGGCGAGGCGGAGGCGCGGCGGCTGCGGCTGGTGGCGCAGGGCCGGCGGGCGAGCGTGGAGGTGAGCGGGGCGAGCGGGGCGCTGGTGGTGAGCTCGCGGCTGGACCGGGAGGAGCTGTGCGGCAAGAGCTCTCCGTGCGCGCTGCGGCTGGAGGTGCTGGTGGAGCGGCCGCTGCGCGTCTTCCATGTGGAGCTGGAGGTCACCGACATCAACGACAATGCCCCCATCTTCCCCGCCGCCTGGAAAAACCTCAGCATTGCGGAGTTAACTACAATGCCCGGTTCTCGTTTCCCTCTAGAGGGCGCATCGGATGCAGATATTGGAGTGAATGCGCAGCTCTCCTATACACTCAGCCCCAGCGAGCATTTCAGAGTAGAGGAAGGAAAGAGTAACTCGCGCAGTAAAACCTTGTTTCTGGTACTCACGAAATCCCTGGATCGGGAGACGATTCCCGTGCACCGTTTGGTGCTGACGGCGAGTGACGGGGGCCGGCCGTCTCTTACGGGGACGATGGAGGTGGTGATCTCGGTGCTAGACGTGAATGACAACGCGCCGCAGTTTAACCAGTCAGTGTACAACGTAGTTTTGCCTGAAGACGCAGCTGATGGGACGCTGGTGGCACGTGTAAACGCCACAGATCTGGACGAGGGAATGTATGGAGAAGTGATTTATGAAATTGATTCTATTTTTCCACCCTCAGCCGCAGATATTTTCAGCATCAATGTAAAGAGTGGTGAGATCAGACTGAAGGGAGCCCTGGACTATGAGGGAATTACTATGTACGACCTACACGTAAAGGCGAAAGACAAAGGGACACCCCCACTTTCGAGTCACTGCAGCGTGGAGCTGGAGGTGCTGGACGTAAACGACAATGCGCCAGAGGTGTGGGTGACATCCCTGTCGGTGCCGGTGCCCGAGGACGCGTCGGTGGGGACGGTGGTGGCCCTGCTGAGCGTGTCGGACCGGGACTCGGGGGCGAACGGGCGGGTGCGGTGCTGGGTGTGGCCATCGGGGCCTTTCGGTCTGGAGGCGACGTTCTTGGGGTCGTACTCGCTGGTGCTGCGGGAGGCGCTGGACCGGGAGCGGGTGTCGGAGTACGAGGTGGAGGTGCGTGCGGAGGACGGCGGGTCGCCGGCGCTGCGCGCGAGTCGCGGGGTGCGGGTGCCGGTGTCGGACGTGAACGACAACGCGCCGGCGTTCTCGCAGGCGGTGTACACGGTGCTGGCGCGGGAGAACAACTTGGCGGGCGCGGAGCTGGCGCGGCTGTGGGCGCGGGACCCGGACGAGGCGGGCAACGGGCGCGTGAGCTACTCGGTGTGGGAGGGCGGCGTGGGCGGGGCGGCGGGCTCGTCGTCGTCGGGGGGCGGTGGCAGCGTGTGGCGTCCGGCGTCGAGCTACGTGTCGGTGGACGCGGAGAGCGGTCGTGTGTGGGCGCTGCAGCCGCTGGACTACGAGGAGGTGCAGGTGCTGCAGTTCGAGGTGCGTGCGGTGGACGCGGGGGAGCCGCCGCTGTGCGGCAACGCGACGGTGCAGCTGTTCGTGCTGGACGAGAACGACAACGCGCCGGCGCTGCTGCCGTCCGCGGGCGGCGGGCCGGAGGCCGGGGCTGTGTCGCTGGAGGCGTCTGCGGGCTTGGGGTCGGAGACGCTGTGGGCGTGGGCGGCGTGGGGGGCGCCGGCGGGTCAGGTGGTGGCGAAGATCCGCGCGGTGGACGCAGACTCGGGCTACAACGCGTGGCTGCGCTACGAGCTGTGGGAGCCGCGTGGGAAGAGCCCGTTCCGCGTGGGGCTGTACAGCGGCGAGGTGAGCACGGCGCGGGCGCTGGAGGAGGCGGACGGGCCGCGCCAGAGGCTGGTGATCGTGGTGCGGGACCACGGCGAGCCGGCGCGCTCGGCCACGGCCACGCTGAGCGTGTCGCTGGTGGAGGGCGCCGAGGCGGCGCTGGCGGCGGGCGCGGGCTCGTCGTCGCTGGTGGCGCGCTCGGCGGTGGGCGGGGAGAGCGGCTCTGGGGCGACGGCGGCCACCAACGTGTGGCTGGTGGTGGCCATCTGCGCCGTGTCGAGCCTCTTCCTGCTGGCCGTGGTGCTGTACGGGGCGTCGCGCTGGGCGCCGCGGGCGGCCGTGCTGGCGGGGCCCGGGCCCACGACGCTCGTGTGCGCCAGCGAAGTGGGCAGCTGGTCGTACTCGCAGCGCCACAGCCGGAGCCTGTGCGTGGCGGACGGCGCTGGCAAGAGCGACCTGATGGTTTTCAGCCCCAACTTCCCGCCTCCGCCTCCCGGCCCCGCGGCCAAGGACGCGCAGCCGGAGCCGTCCTCTCTTCTCGACACGGTCAGTAGCCCTTTCCTTCTCTTTTTGCCCGTTTTCTCCCACCCCTTGGGGCCACGCTGCGTGGATCCGGGCTCAGTTCCCGCAGTCCGATGGCCGTGGGCGTTTATTGAGTGCTTAATGATGTCACTTGAACCTGTTGATCTGCCGCTGAGTGTTTGTTAGAGGCTCCCGCCGCTGTTGTTGATCTTCGCGGAAATAAAACAGAGGTATATCTGCAGGCTGGAGCAGTTATGGTGCTCAGTTCAGGTTTCCTGGTCTGGGCGGAAGTTGTTCTTTTCTAAAACTGTTACTGTCAGTTGCGCTGAGAGGTGCCCGAAGGTGTGAGCTTTACAGACAAAACTCTTGCATGCTGCTGTGCTGATTTTCCTAAGGAGTGCAGTGAAGTAAATGCAAGACAGCCAGGCTGTGGTGGTGCAAGGCCCTCGGGCACTATGAACCCCCTTATTCCCTTTGCTGAGTGCTGATCGTCGTGCTTTTAGTCTGGTTTCTATTAAAAACTCTCCTTCTCCTCCTCCTCCTCCTCTTTAATTAGGCTCGTAAGGAAATGTGCTGCAAGGTGACAATTGGAACTCAAAGGACGAAAGTTGTCCATTTTCTATACGAGACTCATTATGAAAGTAGGTAGGCTGTGGCAAAAATTTGCCATCATCCTTTGGCAAGTATCATCTTCTCTAGTTAGGTGCATAAAGCAATCATGAAGAAGTCACGTTTCAAACAGGAAATGTACTTTTCGTTTCCTGCTACGCATGTTCCCGAAGTTGTGACTTTGCATTCCTGAGCAGAGAAGTCATATAAAGTATACTGTGGTCTTTTTTGTTGTTCTTTCTAAATTTATATCGACATCCACATCATCTTGAAAGCCCTGGAAATCTTTACTTCTGTAATAAACAAACAAAAAATAGTACCTGAAATCAGAGAATTACCTTTCCCCACGAAGTCCGAGATAACGTTGTCCTGCACGATCAGTGTCATGTGTTACAGAGTTGTCCTCACCAATATTTTCTCTGTGTCTTTTTATGGTGTTTCGTTACTGGGAAGGGTGAACAAAAGTTGTGTTGAATCTTGAGTCATGAAAGGAATCTCTTGACCTCTGGCACTGAGTAGGGCCTGGGCATTTCCTGATGTGAAGGATGACCTTGAGTAGGGGGAAGACTTGAAATCCTTGTGAAGACCTTTGGGTCATGTTGTAAGAAAAGAAAATGAGATTATATATTTGTCTTGAGAACACATGTGTTTGACTGGGGAGTTGAGGATTCCTAGAGGAAAGGGTCACGTGGAAGTGGAATGGAGTGTTCTTGCTGAGGATCCTTTTCCAGACTCTAATGGTTTGGATTTTAGGCATGCTGCTGTTGGGTCAGTGTTTGAAAATTGAAATGTTCACAATGTCCCTTGAGGTTATGAATGTTTCCCAGCAGAAACTGTCTCTGGTGCTGCTGCCTGTCTGATGTAGACCATGTGTTGATAGAAGCTGGTGAGATGCAGAATGTTGAATGTTGTCTGATGAACTGCTTGTTTCAAAAATGGTGTTGTGGGAAGGGAAGGTTTCAACACTTCTCCAGGCACTGATGGAGAGTCCTGGACAGTTTATGTGTTCTTTCTTATTGAAAATTGACCTCCTCCTCTTTGATTCTACTCACTAAAATTGTTATACAAGGTGAAAATTGGGAGTTCAGTGTTTTGCCTGCCCATGGAAAGATAAGCTGTCCATTTGGGTTCTACCACTAGGGTCATTATGAAACTGGGAAAGATGTGGTGATCCTTTCCTATGATCTCTTCCCGAGCATCTTGTTGCTCTCCTTAGCACATTACAATGTGTTTAGAGAGAGAGGTATTCTCCAAAGTGCTACAAAGTGAAATTTTCTTCTCCTGCTCCCTCCATTCCCTGGATTGTGGATGCACTTTCCTGGCCAGAAAAGTAGTATAAAATATGCTTGAGTCTGTGGAGGTTGTAGCAAATTTTCTATCAACAACAACATTATTTCAAAAGCTGTGGAAATGTTTTTTTAAAAAGAAAACATACAAAAAAATCCAGAGAATCACCTCTCCGAACAAAACCCAAGCCTAGACAGTCACTACAGTCTGTTACAGTGTTGTGCATTTTGGTTCTTATCCTAGAGCAAGTAATGACGTGATGGGTGCAGTTTTTGTGCACTGGTCTTTCCCTGCTTGTGCCCTTGAACATTGTAGAGAGGTTGTGTCTTCTTGCCACACATGGCTCCTTTTGATAAGTGCAGGTAAATGCCAAACCGTGTGGAGTTTCCAACCTCCATTTTTTTGTGATACAAGTCATCTCAGTTGATCTTATGAGAGCACTTGCATTTTGGAGTTTGGTATGGTTCTCTTGAAGAACAAGATCCATGTAGACTGATCCCAGTCCTGTTGTTATCCCTGTCAGAGTTCTAATCACAGAATCTCTAATAACTGTAATGTGCAGCCCTGTTCTATTTCCATGTGAGATTGCAGAAAGGATCAAAGCATTTTTGGTGAGGATCAAGAAGCTGGGAAGACACAGCCGGCTGCTGTGTGGCTTTTAAATGCTCCATATTTCTTTTGTGCTGATCATGAAGAAATATGAGGAGGTGCCAAGGCCTGGATCACATGCAGAGTGGGGTTTAGATCTGGGACATGTTGCTGGAGTTGAGCAATGTTTGGTATTTTGGTAGTGATTCTGTGAATGACACAAAGTAGGGCCTGGGCCTGTGTTATGAGAAGAGTGAGTTTGCGTGGGGAAGAATGTTGCCTGAGGGAAATGGAGATGCTGGGTAGGACACGGTCTGTATTATTGGAGAGGAAGTGGAGAATGTCTACTTAGATGTGGAGATCTCATTTCCCAAGGCATGGGATAAAGGATGCCTGTAGGAAAGCTGCTTTCCTGGGATCCTGTCAGGACATCCAGTACCTTTGCATATGCTTACTCTCTGTTGTTTTCTGGGGTTTTCCTCGGTGTTAAGTTACCCACAGTGTGGTAGATATATGCCTTTAAAAGATTTTCTTGAATATTATTGATCAACCAAAAGCTTTTTGAAATTTGTATTGTTGTACCACCTTTCTTGGAATGTTGTCTCAGTAATTTCTGTGGTCTTGATGTTGCTAGGGAGGGGAAGAAGTAGGCCCTATATTCAGGATATTGTCAAACCTGGGATTTCAGGAACAGGGGATGGGTTCCTTTGTTTTCTGTTCTTCTAACTTACTCTGAGTGAGAACACTCACTCTCTTGTATTCTCTTACATTGGCAACAGTGGATCAGATGCAGATGGCAGAATATTGGCAACCGTAGGGTGGCAGAAATTTGGACATTAATCCATCAGTCCCAGGGAAGGCATTTTTACTTTCCTCATCTGAAGTTGCTCTTGAGAGAAAGTCACCAACTTTCAGGTGTCCCTCCTGCTTTCCCTGTGATAAAAGTGCAAAAGGGAGCACTACACACTGCCTCTTATTTTCCAAGGTCTTGGTGAACGTATTTCTTTTTCTGTCAACCATCCCCCAAAGTTACTGATATCATTAAGAGGAAATGTCCCTTAAAACTACTTTTTCTGTTCTGAAAATGTTTTCTTCTTTGAAGACAACACCAATGAGGCTACAGGTAAGTCACCCATAACTGAAGAGACTGTGCGCTAGAGTCAGGTTTACCTTGGTTCCTGTTGAACTGTGGTATCTTCATGTTGCCTGAATTGAAATGCCTGTGTGATTGGAGCACCATTGCCTGCTCTCGTTCCTTTCCTGCTGCTGCCTGGCACAGGGTGAGCAGGTGCAAGCAAGGACAGAGGGAGAAGTGACTTCAATGGATTTCTTGGGGTAGCTGTGTGGGGCATGCAGCAGATGTTCCCAG
>VWZD01001895.1:11764-23805 GCA_013396695.1 Sakesphorus luctuosus | reverse complement strand
ATGTCCTTTAACTTCCTGCTGGTCCGTACATTGATTTCTCTGCATTTACACTATATTTCATGCAGACAAGCAAACCTAATATGCAAATTATTGACAATGTATATTGTAGGCTTTGAAGAGTTACAAGTATCATGAGGGAGAGGAGTCAATATAATTCACTGCAGCATCTGCACTGTGTTTGATGTGGCTGCTGTTTCCTTTCCTGTCTCCAGAACTTTGTTTTGACTAGAGGTAAGTACAGGATGTTTATGAGAAAGGAGTGTGTTGGTAAACTTATTATGTATTTCTTTGGGTAATGTAAGTCTTTAAACTTGAATTTGATTCAGAATTACTTACTTAGGTCATGAAGTGAATTCCAAACTGATACTTTAAAGTATATCTAACAAGCTTCTAAAAGTAATATTGTGCCTCTATGATCTCTATTTATGTAATTCTCTAGGAAATGATTGACTCTGAAGAACAGCATTTTCTGTTGTTTGCATCTATAATGACACTTCCTCAAAGGCAGAAGCAACAGGATTTTTCAAACATATACTTGAAGGTGGGTTTGTAATAATACAAATGGGAAAGAGTACAGTCTGTTGTCTTGCAACAAAATTCATCTCTGCTCCTCTCTGCTCAAGCCTGCTAAGTTCAGCTTCTTCAGTTACAGAATTCAGAACAGAATTTCTGCAGCACAGCTTGAAAATGTTGCCCTTATTTTGATCAGCTAAGCTACAGGGCAAGGAGAGAGAGAGATAGAGACTTATAATTGAAAGAGATTTTCATAAAGGTTTGAAGGTTTTGGATAGAAGTCTTAGCCTCTGGGATGACGCATGCCACCTTTCTTAATGATCTGAATACTTTCACAAAGGAGGAAAAGTTCAGCTTGACCTCCGTTCTCCACAGAGAGACCGAATCCATCAACATGGAGCAGGAAGGACTGCAGGCACAAAAATTAAAGAGTGCATTTGGAAGCAAACCATATTACTAGTCCCATTTCCCTACATCAGCTTGATTTCCCACACTGAAGTGAATCATCTGTGAGGTAACCAAATTTAGTGAGCAATGGAACTCAAAGATCTTGCAAACCTACAAACAAGTAATGATGTAAAGCAGAACAGATTTTTGGCTGCAAGATTAGACATACAATTAATTTGACTTCATATTCTAGTATTTTTTACCTGTGACCTCTCCATCACATTATCCTGTGTCAACTAATTGCCTGTAGATAACCATCATTTTCCAATTATGTTTCCCTTTTTTTGGAAGAATGACTAATGTGATGTAGTAAGAATACAGGGCAAAAACCAACCAACCAACCAAAACAAAACAAAACAAAAAACCCCAAACATAGTTTAGCACTGTCAACTTCCTCCTACACTTAAGGTTTACAACTCCAGCAAATTAATGATAGCTTTGACAACACCGTACAGGTGAAAACTAAATTTCCAAAGGTGGTTCTTCAAACATGTATTTGGAACAAGCAGGATTTGACTTTTGTCTGATAATGACAACACAGTTCAGAGTATTCAGAACACATGGATCTGGAAAACTTCAACTATACATTAAAAGACATATGCATGAATTAATAGATAGATTTTCTGTTAGTATTAAGCATGAAGAATAAGTAAGAACTATTTTGGACATGCTTCTGTGTCCTATTTATTCAGCCTGCTGCCCGTAAGAGCAAAACCAAATCCATCATTTTTGTCAAAATTGCTTTTTAAGTGTCTTTTGAATGGAAGCATTTTAGTATCTTTTTAGTTTAATAGTTGTCTACTTGGATTAAATTTCCTTCAAAAAGAAGGTATAGTATACTAATATGTTCCATAGTGATATAAATCAATATCATGTGACTTCAGATGCATTCATTTTGGTATTACAAGGCTCTATGTGAACTTATAGCATATAAAGACTGAAGATTTTTATACTTCTGTGCAAGAATGATGATGATCTCTTTTTGCCTGCTTTGACAACTTCTTCACCCTTAAGACCTCTGAAGTGAGGGTACCGAAGAGTTATACTAGTGGTAGTGTATAAACTAACCGAACAGAGAAAACTGAAGCCAGGTAATATGTCTCAGGGTCTTTTAAGTACCATTTTTTATTTAGAGGTTAATTGTTTTACCCTAAAACTTGAAGCAAAAGCTAGACATCAAAATGAGAAAGATAGAGAAGAAAGGTTTCTATTTCAAACATTCCCTGTAGGCAGCTTTTAATCACAAAGTACTGACATTTTAATTTAAACAAAATAATTACAAGCAAGAGATGAGTGAACCTTTATGCATGCAGTAGAGTCACACTTTCCTTAGCTCTAAAGAACTGAAATTTCAGTTATTTATAATTAAGCAAGTGAATAAATACTGCTATACTTCTTTTTCTTTAGAAAAACCAAGAGAGTTTCATTTTTAAAGAATAAACCCCTACAGTCATCAATAAAAGAGGTGAATGAGCAAAACCCCCCCAGTGCTGGCTATCATCTTCAGAATGTGACAGCTTCACAAGTCTCAACCTTCATGAGCCCAGTGAAAAATAAACTGTTGAAGGGCTAATGCCATTACTTTGTAAGAGACACAGACAGTGTCACACAGACAACACAAATAAAAACTATGGCAGTTAAGAAAGTTGAAACAAGCAACAAAGCTGAAGTTAAATCAGCAATATTAACTCAAGAGAAAATTACCAGAGATCAGGGAAGTAAGAGCTGGAAGAGTACTACTGCCAGATGAAGGATCATCCCATCTCACCTGCCAAGTGCAGAGCCAGCAAAGACATAGTTATAATAAACCTAACAGAACTTATGGAAGTGTCACACTGTATGATCCTTAGTGCAAGTGCAAGTGTGCATTCAGGAAAAAAAAATTAAATCACAGCTAGGAGTCCTTGTAAGGGTTGCAAATATGGTTTCAGAGTACATATTTCCCAGATAAGTCTACTGAAACATCTTGGTATTTCTCAGTGTGGGGACAGCACCATTCCAAACCAGGTAAGAAAATTATAATTTGCCCTCTTTGGGCTTGTCAAGCATTCTAAACATTACAGACAACAATTTATATGTTACCAGCATGAACCATCACAATAGACTACACTGTCCAGCTAATATTCAAGTACATGTGAGAAAAGAGAGGTGAAAAAGAAGAAAAAGATAACAAAAGAAACAAAATTATTTCTTTTCCTTCTGGAAGGGATCTTCTTATTGAAATTAAAGACAGAGCAAATTCTGCACATAGATATGCAAGTTAAAAACTTGAGGCTTGGTACGTAAGTAAATGTGGCATTGGAGATTTTTTTCCTAATATTCAATCTAAGTCTCCTCTGGAGCATTTTGAGGCTGTTTCCCCTTGTCCTATAACTTGTTCTTTGGGAGAACAGATTGCCCCTTTTAGGCAGTTGTAAAGTGCAATGACTCTCTCCCTTAGCCTCCTTTTCTCTAGGCTAAACAAGCCCAGCTCCTTCAGCCACTCCTCAAAAGACTTGTGCTCCAGAACCTTGCCAGCTCCATTGCCCTTTTCTGAACATGCTCCAGCACTTCTATGTCCTTCTTGTTGTGAGTGAACTAAAAAAAATGGACAGAGTACTAAGGTGCAGCTTCAGCTATGTCAAGCACAGGAGGATGATACAAGATAGGACGCCACTGGCCTTCTTGGCCACCTGCACACACTGCTGGCTCATGTTCAGCTGGCTGTCAACCAGCACCCCCAGGTCCCTTTCCACTGAGACACTTTCCAACCGCTCTTCTATAGGCCTATAGCACAGCATGGGGTTGTTGTGACCCTGGTGCAGGACCCAGCACTCTGCTTTACTGAACATCATACAATTTGTACTAATTTTCCTGATTTTTATCTCAATTCTTTATGTAAATGTGCAAGATACTGGTGCACTTCAAAGTCGCCTACTCTGCAAACCAGACAATAGGTCTCAGCCAGCTGTCAGAGAGTTCCACCAGGGTTTGGACTTAAGCCATAAACAGACTTCAAACTAGTCTTGCTAGTTTGAGGTCTGAGGAGTGTATACTGGAGGGAGTAGAGGCTTGGAAGGGAGTGCCACCACAATAGGATTCAAAGTGGTGCTGACAAACTGAAAGGTGTATGGGGAACTGATGTACTATCTTAGCAAGGACACTACCAAAGCAAAGATAATAAGTGTTCAGGTATGTAGAGTATGTCTGTAGGTTTAGATGAGTTAAGAACCGAGCATGACTGAGCACTGCATCAAAATGCAACAATGCAATACTGTACTAGAGTTCATATGAAAGGGAACTTGGTCTACAGAATTCATGAAGTAATCCTTACCTATTCTCCAGCAAATAATATTTGGGGTATTCCACATAGTAAAATTTGCACATATATTGAAAGGAGTTCAGGGAATTATTAGGAATAGTAGGTGTCCTAAAACTCATGATTTATGAACGCAGGCTTATTTGACTTGAAAGAAAAAAGATTGAGATTGTCTTCATACACAAGAAGTGCTGATCTTAAGAAAGAAACAGTGTATTCAGTAGCTGAGATAAGAAGTGAGGTCTTGACTTAAACACACCTATGATGACTTGAAATACTAGTAAAATATTTTAATAACAACTTTAAGCAAAAATAATGTTTGTAATATGCCTGGGAAACCTATGAACTCTGTCTTGAAGGAAGGAATATTTAGTAACACTGTAAGCATAAATGTGTTGAGAAGAAATTCAAGATTTATCCCCTGTTTATTTCCAGTTTATAAAGTTCTTTGATTAACATTTGTTTTCTTTGATTTCTTGACCACAGTACTACAGAGAACTTATTAATTCCTTTATGCTTTGTGGCTGTTCTGAATTTTCTCCATTAAAAACCAAACAAATAAGAAAATACATGCCAGTCCCAGGGAGAGACAGTGCCGGTGCCTAATCACTGTAATGACTTATCAGGGACAAAGCCTCCGGGAAACAAAAGGGAAGGGGTAAAACAATTCAGGGAGGGATACAGAAACTTTCTGAACTAAAACCCTATACAGAGAAAACGCATAACTTTTAACCTTCAACAAGTCTCTCATATACGTGGCTAGTAAAGTTCAGGGTGCTTCCCAATGCTGTCCTCCTCAGAGGTCCACATCAGAGCTTGCTCTCTCCATATCTCATAGTCTGGTCTGTTTCCCACAGATTAGAACTGTTATCAACATCTTATATTCCCATCAGGTTAAAAATAAAAACAACTTAATTTGACAAGGTCTGCTTTACTCCAAACCTGTGTTGATTGACATTACCTATATTACAGTCATCAAAGGCTGAATTAAACTTTTACTGGTCATCTTGTTATTTTGAGATTTATGTCTTCCTTCAATTACCTTCCTCATCCTATTTGTCCTCTTAAATGCTGACATTTCAGTAGGGTTTTGATCTACTCTATTAATTTTTTTCATTTGTGAATATCTAAGGGCTTTTTGAGAACAATATTTACAAGACAGATAGCTGAAGGAAAAAGAGCTGGATAACTTACTTAAACTTTTTACATAATAGGTTATTCAAAATATCTGCTTTCCAATTTTAACTTATTTCTAATATGTTCCTCAGTTGCTCTAAGGTGGAAAACAATTCAGTATACTATGTGTACATAACTGAAAATGCAAAATGCCTCCATTTAGATTTCATTTGTTGTACATTGTGGCCAATACCAGCCAAGGGATATAGGAAGAGTAAAAAAATATGTTCCAAAACTATGCCTATTAATTCTGCTTCACTCCTAAGCAGGGATGAGACATTTAGACAGAACGGATTTTTTTTTTCTGCTTGTGATTTTGTGGATATAATTAAAATATTTTAAAAATTGCTGTTGTTAATCACTCTGTGCATCATCCCTGTTGTGGTTTAGGAATGGCACTCCCCAACTTATTGCCTCACTCTGCAAGACTCTCCCAAACCCAGAAGCTGCTCAGTCTCTCTCTCTCCCAACTCCTCCTCCACTTTCCTGCTTTGGGAATGGAGTTGAGAATTGGAGGCACAAAAACGCAACAAAAATGAGGTAAGAAAACCAACAGTAACAGCAACAACATTCATCACATGTGCACAGAAAAAAGCAGGTGATTTACATGCAAAATGCTCAACAGCCTGATTTTATATGATGCCACATGACCACAGCTTGAAGCCCCTCACCCAGACTGCTTCATCTGCCGCACTTGCCCATCTTGGAAGTGAGAGAGAGTTTCTTTCTCCTGTCCCTGGACATGATGCAATATGGTATCAAATAACGCAATGCCTTGGGCATGCCCACTCCCTCTGATCTGGGCTGGAACTAGGACAACCCCATTTCAGGCTCCTCATTGCACTCATGCTATTTAAAAAGCCAGTTTTTCAAATTGTAAATAATGAACATTAAGAGTGATAATGGGTAAGACTGGATGCTGTTTTCACATGACAGGAAGAATGTGCCAGTGTCCAGCTTTCTAACACAGATATTGCCCTATTTTCTTCTCTGTGTGAAGTCTTCACATACACAGGGTGATGCCTCTTATCTAGCATGGCTGTCTGCAAAACCACCTGTCTGCTAAAAAAGGAAAGAGCCTTCAGATTCCATTTTTTTCACTTTATAGAAACACAGATGAGGGAATGGGTGACAGAGGAGGCTTTGCTCAGTCATTGGGGTTCCTGCTCATTGTTTCCTGTGTGGTCTCCTCCATTAACCACAGTCGTGCTGCCTTCTTTGTTGCCTCTTAGTCCCTGCTTGGGCAGGGTTTTGATCCTTCCCTGCTTGGGGGTCTTGCCTTTATCTGGGTGAATAGTTTTGCTCCAGGATTTCTCCTGCTCTTCCGTTCATTCTTCCCAGGAGCATTTCTTGTTACTTATATCCCTTGTTACTGCTGAGGTGACTCTCCTTCCCTGACACTGTGGCTTGTGCCTTCTTTGTTCTTCAGTGTACCACTTCCTCTACACTTCCTCATGTCTTCTCTTGAATGCCCTCCAGCACTTACACCATTTCTTCTTTTATTTCCGACTCTAGTGGTTTTCTCTTCATTTGTTTTTCTTTTTAAAATGTGTTTTTGCAAAGGCTTTAGCAACTTCTCTGCCTGTTTCAGGTTTGGTGCATGATGTGTCTGTTTGGCCCATTGAGGAGTCAGCTGCAAATGTGTCTGACATCAGGTTGTCCTTGACATCCTTCTGCAGATGCCACCCTTGCTCTGCCCCACTACCAACAGCTTGATAGTTAAGCTCTTTGCAAAATTATCTCAGTATTAGTCACTGTTAATATGGTGTTAATTCCTTTGTAAAATTATTTCTGATTGCTTTCAAGGTTCTAGGTAAAAGCAAGAATTCCTTTCTCCCTCTGCATGCTGTTTTCTCTGCTCCTCCTCTCTTGTTATGTGAGGGTCTTAGTTTTTGTTGCTGGGTCTCTTGAACTGTTTGCATTTTTTTTTTAGGGTTGGGTTGGGTTTTTTTTCAAGGATAGCATTGGCATTTTCTACCAGGTGGGAGCAGCAGGGCAACAGGGAATTTTGACCCTCCTCTCTTTAGCTTTATGGCCTCAGATTCTGTGGGTAGCACCAATGCCTGTCCCTGTAATCCTCCCTTAGGTACCCACAGACTTGAGTGTACTTCACCAGCACATCTGGGCTGAAAGAGAGACAGGAAAGTGTAGGAACTGGAAGAGGCCATAGAAGGCAGAGCAAAATGGGGTGATGGTGGTGAAGAGTAACTTAAACAATGTGAATTAAATGCCATAGTCATAGGTATGCATAGTAAAGTTTATATGGCCTATTATGTTTTCCATGACAATGTTACGTGGGCTTGGTGGCTACTTATTTTGATATTTTGTGTATTTGGTGTTCGATACCATTGTGTTGGACTGGAAAATATATCTATATATGTGCATCTAGATGGCATAAGCAGATTTTTATCTGAAAAACTAAAGCACAAAATATCTAATATTTAAGGTTTGATAAAATGTTGCTACTTATTCTCAAGTTTCTCTGCTCTTTCTAAACAAATTTGACTAATCTTTTAAAAATAAACAGCCACTTCCTGCCCTAACCCATCAGTCTATTTAAATGGTTTGCAGACTAAGAAGTTTAATTTTATTAGTAAGAAATCAGTGCTTAAAAAAAAGAACATAAAAGTTCAGTTCAGATTTTTGGGGGTTTTTGTTTTTTTTTTTTTTAATAAAACCTTACAGAGGAATAGATGTACCATAGGAAAGGTAACATAAAAGTTATTGAGAATTATGTGCTTAGCTATTCAATGACAAAGAGAAAAGGCAAGGATAAACAAGACATTTGGAGATTTGCAGTGTGTTTTAGGGCAACTAAAAATAAATTGATTTCCTCAAAGATTAAAAATAAAGGACTCTGATTATTTTCTGATAAGGGAAATTGCTGTAGTCATAGATAGCTCATAAGACTTAAACATTTGCTTTTAATCAAATGTATTGACATTAAACTGAAGAGGCATACAGGCTGGTGTTACTGTGATAAAGTTCATGGAGTAAACCATTTAAGTTTGGTGTAGAGTTGTAAGACTGAGGAAAAAGAATATAATACTAAAAACTATTCAAGTACTATATTTAGGTAATCCTGTGAAACTTGAATAAATTGTCATGTAATTAATTTTTTTCTTTAACAAAGATGCTTCTTTTCTGCTTGCATTTAGTAATTATTTACTAGAGACTTGTACTTGGGGTTACTAAATAATGAGTGATGAAGATTTTTGTTATTGTAGTAATTATGAATGATTGGTTTTGAACAAAATATGTTGCTGCTGAATTCTAGTTCTGCTACTGTTTATAAGGGGTCTTGTTCCTTAATACAAAGGCATTAACCTGAAGAAATGTTATGAAAATAAGTTTAAATCTTCATCTGTTTGATTGAGGAACTTACAGTTGTTCAGATGTAATATACTTCATCCTTTAATTTTTGATTTTTCTGCTGATCTTTAATAATTTTTGCAAATTGTTGCAAATCTAAGTGTAAGATTTGTGAAGGTGTGTTATAATAGTAATGGAATCCTGAGCTAGTGAAGTTGTATTTCTGTGTGGTTGATTTGTTATGAAACTTAGAGTGAAACCTCACTTTCTTAAAAATTATTAGTGCTGCTGTGCAGCTAGTCAGTCTGTCACCAAGACTGTCATTATTTCTGAATTGTTAGAAAAAGCAAATTGAAGTTGTCAGTGCTGTGCATTGTACTGACCATGCAGAAGAATCTTGCAGTAACTCTAGGCTGTTTATGTCTTCATTCCAAACGCTCACAGTTTACATTTTTAAAAAAAAAAAAAAAAGGAGAAAAGTGCTTTTGGAGTGGCAGCATCACATAGAGGAAGAGGAAGAGGAAGGATCTTTTGAAGTATATTTTTGAAAGGGACAAACAATTGCTTATGTAGCATACAGACACTCTTTTTTCCTTAAAAAAGTAGTTTTTACTATATTATAGTGTCATAATATGTGCCATGACACCTGAAAATTAGTCACTGTATAGTCACATGACTGTATTAGCACCTGCAAATAAAATAATATAGCTCCAACCTTTTCTGCAGCTTTATGCTGATTTGAGCTCAGCCCAAGCACTCAGAAGGATTGTCTGTTGGCTTAGAGCTGTCAGAAAGGTTGCAGCCTGATAATTCGTGGCAGCGACTGAAGTAACACATTTGAAGTAGTAGTTAATTACTTAACCTGGAATCTTTTGCTGTTCAAGCTGTGTCACATCTGTTTTAAGTAAGGCTGCTCAGGATTAAATGGGTGAAAAACTTATTTTAGGTTGAGGAAGATAATCAATAACTGCAGAATAAGAATATATGAAAAATCTAGATCATAAAAAAAACAAAAAATCCATTATGAACCATACTAAGATGTTTATTATGGGATCCTTTCTGTACAGGAGCAGATGATGGACTAAGTAACTTGACAAAAATGTGAAATAAGCAGAAACCACAATGCTTTGTTATCCATATCCTAGCAACAGAAGTTTTCATTTTATTCTGAGGCTATGAATGAGGGGTGTATTTGATAGTAGCAGAGAGCATCATATCAGATAGAAATGACATTTGTATGGAAAGAAATTTGACAGTGACCTAGTATGAACTCTACAAATGCCAGCTACTGATTGTCTATTGACACAAGAACATGCTGCCATTTTCCTGTCTTTTGTCAGCTTTATATGAGATGTAGGTCTTTTCAGGATAAGGTGGAAAAAATAATTACGAATGTTAGTGTTACTTAATGTGCCTTGGATATCTCACTCATTTGAATTTACACAGGTAGCTGCTTTCTGATTATTGTAACAGTTTTCAGTTGACGGGGTTCCTGTTCTATTATATTTTGTATGGTCTGTAATAGAAAAACAAACTTAAGTTTCAAATATGTGTGGGTATTCAGAGACTAAGGGACCAGCTGGAAAGCTCTGCCTCAGTGACAGTAGATTTGCTATCAGAAATAGTTGTCTACTTTTTCTACTATGCTTACCTAATGTCATTAGGGCAGTCCCGTGGTGTAATGGAGAGCGCTCTGGACTCTGAAACCCAAGGACCTGAGTTCGAGTCTCAGTGGGGACCATCCCCTGGCAGTTAAATGCTTCCGTGGTATCCGATCCCATCAGATCTCGGATGCTCTGCAGGGTCAGCCCTGGTTAGTACCGAGTGCTGTGACAGTCCTGAGGACTTCACTGTCATTCTCCAGGCTTGCTCAGCCATGGCTGATGGACCTTAGGAGTTAAAGCGTGGGGCCAGTTCTGCACACGCTGTGCCTCACCTAAACAATCCACTGCGCAGGCCGGAAGGGCACACCCACATGGGGAGAGCCTTTCCCAAATCTTTGTTTGCAAAGTCTGGCCATACATACCTAGTGTCATGTAGGGATTTCTCAATCAGTAAAGGTAAAATACAAGTAAGTCATATCCCCTCTCCTTTTGTTTGGTTTGTTTTGTTTGTTAAGCACAATATACTGAGAAATCTTACTATACATAAAATGCTGTTGTCCTAAACCTACAATTCTTTGCAACCATTTGGCACATTTGATAGTACATGCTTATAGAAAAAATTTGATGGGCTATGAATGGAAACAAAAAAATCTCTTTCATACATTCATAATTTAGCCAATTTACATGATGTGGAATCTATGCTTACTGTGATAAGATGCACTATGTTTGCCAGTGTGCTAGTGTCCAGGTGTCCCACTTTTGAAAGTTTTATAACAAATTTGAACCTGCAGGGCAGATCTGTATAGAACCATTTAGCATGTTTTAAAATCTGTTATTGTTAACTCTAGGTTGAATTCAAGTGCGCCTAGGGGGAGCTCCTGCACTCAAGAACAGTGAGATCACAGTCCCTCACAGACATCACAGTCCTCACAGTCCACAGTTGGGGAGATGCTGTGAACCCCTAGCCCTGGGTCCACACAATTGTGAGTCTGGGTACACATTCCCACAAGGTAAATGTAAATTATACAGAATCTGTTTACCACTAACACACCAAGACAGAATAGTTATTTTGTGGGCATCACATACATGTGAATGGCCTTCATAAACATGAAAAAAATCCCCCCAAGAGATCACCCTGTTTTCTTACCATTAATTTTTCTAGTAGATCTGTGCTGAAATGTACCCACAATCTCTTATGTGGTCTTCTTCAGGCACACAGTCTATAGTGTAATCTTTAAATCTAATAAGCTTCCATCACCTATGCCAAAATCAGTCCTTGTTGACTTTGGCTTTTATATGGAAGCAGAATAGACCACTATATAAGTTTTGTTTTTGAAGAGCAGCTGTCCATTAGTCCATCAGTCCCACATTAAAAGAGAATCCTATTTGTGGTGTTCTACCTTGTTCATTTAAGGAGTATCTGAAGTAACCATGTAAAGTGCTATATCATCTTGATGTACCTAAGATCAAAGAGGAAGAAATAGAAGCTAGGAAAAAAAATCCTTAAAATACAGATCAAAAAAATACAGACTATTAGCTGCTTAATTATATCTACCAATGCCTTATTTAATAAAACAATGCATGCTTTGGTAAAAGCACTTTAGGTGAAACAATTCAAATATAAAGAAGTCTAAAAAATAATGCTGCATAAAGCCATACTGATTCTAGCTTAGGAAACTGTATGAAAATCA